>MU913281.1:42942-53321 GCA_036418165.1 Cooperia oncophora | reverse complement strand
TAGCACGCCCCATCATCCGCACGAACGAGACCATTGCGACACTGGAGTCGAGTAATATGCGAAAAAGGTTGAATGTGCACGAGCTGACTCCCAGAATCGGCGATCAGTCGGCCATTTATTTCGAGGATTCTACGACTTCGAATGCAAATAAGTAAATGAAGAAATTCTACCACTCTCCCGATCAATACGTATAATTCCTTTGCCGGATTTCCGGGGTACACCACTCTTCCAAGCCTTAAGGAACGCTGCCTGTTTCTTTTCATTTCACTCGTTTGTTTTTTTGCAAACTTCCACTCACTGATGGACCTTCAGTGGATGTTAACGAAATAGCAGATATTCGTTTGAAGTGGTAAAAATCGACCAACTATGCTTTGAAGCTGTTTTTTTCTGGAAATTTTAATTATTGTCATCTTTTACTTACAGTAGATACGAATCAGCATAGACAAGAGCATCAGCATGGACACAAACTCAACTATTTTGACGATTTTTGTTCGTTTTACTTTCTAAATTAGTTTGTACTGATGCTTAATATAGCGTAGTTCTAGTCAGCGCATGCAACCATTTTCATAACTTTTCAATCTCATTGAACTACTATACTTTAGTGCCTCTACAGCAATCCAAGCTCGTAGTCCAAGATCCGCGTGAAAAGGAATTCACCTTGACCAGGTGAGCGTTCTACATTTTGACTGTGCTCTTTTGATAATGTTTATCAACATTTTCGAAAATTCACATGATGATTATTATATATTCACAACATTTCGTAAGTGCTGATCGATAACTGATCGATAGATACCCACAAATATTTGGCACCGGTATCGTTTCAATGGAATAGTATTTCTAGCTGATAATAAGTGATATCAATGTTTCAAGATCATAACAACGCCTGATTTGGTAGATACTTCAGTCCACTTGTATCTTTGTTGGATTAGGGCTGCGGCTGTATCCTGGAGGAGACACTTCCTGAAGAGAATCGGGTAAATTCAAATCATACGGTATTCATTGAGAAATACGGTAGCTATTTGTTCGAGAACTAATCGCCTAAGTTTGGGATAGTCTTGTACCCTATGATTATTCTTGGTAGATACTGGGCAGGATAACTACTTAAGAAACGCCGAATTATCTTGAGCTGTGGGATGCGACTCGCATGTTCTGAACCGCACCCGCCTGCTCTTGGGCGAATGGGGAGTGAAACGTGTCGCAGCTATGAAGTATGTGCCGTAACGCAACGCGTAAGCCGCGCTCCTCGTTCTTGACTCCTTTGAAGAAGACGGAAAGGTCGTTGAATAGCTGACTGGGAGGATAAAAACCATATTCGCTCATAGGCAAGTTGCTAGAGCTAAATAACATTTTATGCTTTCATGGATATGAATGGGAATCGTTCGCGTCGCCCGCCCTCTCCAAAAAGGGAATTGTCCTTGGCAGGGGGCTCATCGTTTTCTCTTCAGCGCTGCTCGATCTTTTTGGAGGGGTGTGGGTTGCACTGCCATGTGAAAGGCAAGCGTGCGGACAAATCCCTCCCTCCCTCTTGGTCGACGATTCGCTTCAGATCTCGTAGCTGCTTTGAGTAGGCACTGACCATGGATCGGCAGCTCTCACGTTCACATCGTCGGAGTGTTAGAGAGATAGAGTTTGTTCGAGGGTCTGTGCCGGTGGTAGTGGATGCCGTTCTTGTCCATATTGTAAAAGAAGAGGAAGAAGCAGGAGTTAAGTCGTACCAACAAGAAGAATATTGCTTTGTGCATTACTGCTCACATTATCGATCACCCCCCTCCCCCTTTATCGGGCTTGTGTCTGGGGTACAAAATAGTAGACAGAACTTTCCCGCCAACGTAATACTGTAATCGCAGAGACATACCGCTTCTGCCATCAGGACTCAGTGACAAGCACAATTAGTCGTTTCCTGTTGCCTCTGTCCCTCCCCCCACCCCTTCACTATAGAGAACAACCTCACCTGATCGTTAACCCGCTATTTCAGTACGAATCAGCGGACAAAAAATTTTCGAATTGGGAATATGTACTCCACTGGGAATAGTCGAAATCTCGGTTTCCACTGCCTTTCGCATAACATCCCTTTCAACAAAATTAGGCACTCCCCCTTAAAACTCAAACCACATTAGGGATTTTTCGAAGAGGATATGCCCCATTTGCTTTTGAGCAAAAAGCGTCGAGTTTTCGGGATGCGAAAGTTTACTACCTTCTACTTTCTCATTATTTCTCAGAAACAGAAGGCGCTTCTGATAATGCGCTGAGCGCCTCGCGTTCTCGGTTGTGGAGAATGATGTTTTCTGGTAATCGCGTTATCATGGTATATTGGGGGGGGAAAGTGACAGTGTTAGTTCCCCGATGATCCGATGTTAGTTCCCCGATGATCCGATTCTGACATCTACCGCACCCTCCTCTATGATGCGTTTTTTTTCTAGTACGACGGATTGAAGGAGTGCACCAAGAAATAAGATGCAGTGGTTGTATGTCTCCGCCCCATCACGGGATGGTCTTTGAATTTTGCTTCAAAAACAAGCATTAATAAAGTGGTGCTTACATTGAGTTCATAGTTAGGAGTTGGTGATGGTGAGTGTGAAGGTGGTGCAAATGGATTTTCGAAAGGATTAGCACCTATCTTTGATATCTTCTTCGTAGGCACACCTGTTGATATAGCGGAAGCCTGAAATGTGCAGTCGTAGGAAAAAAAGCGAGTAGGGATGAAGGCTTCGAAAGAAAATAAGAATTTCGAATTCCGTGTTATGTGAAGGGTTGTGGAGAGGTGCAGCTTTGTGAAGTATGGAAAAATTACCCGTATTAATTTTGTAGTGAGAAAATAGCAGTTTGACAATAATTAAGCAAGGCGGGGCATTATAATGCGATGCACCGAAGGCATTTAGAAAAACAGCAAACAACTCTGAGACGCCACAGTTCTTGGAGGGGCGGTTACATGACACTAAGACAGTTCTGCTGCTAAAGGACAGATCGCAGGGAAAGAAAAGGTTGAGACTGCGAAGATTTCGAGAGGTACAAAAAAGAGGGATCACGAGCCAGGAGATGAGTTTTTTTAAGGGATAGGCCAGGGCTGATGAGTCACTATTATGCGTGAAAAGTTGAAACGTGGAAGGTCAAGAAGGTCGCAGAACGTGAGAACGCTGACTAGGGAAGGTCGTCAGGTCGAAGTGGCCGTTTGTGAGGATATGTAGATAACTAGACGTGGTTTTGGACGCTGATCTTGAATCTGCCTTCAAAATTTGCAAAGCGGTTCTCTGAACAGAGTTTATGGAGCTCGCTGTGTTTTACCACGCAAACAGGTCATGGGAATCGGACGTCCCTGCTTAAGCTTAAACTTTTATTGTTTGTTGCGCAAAAAGTGATTTTGCCGTCACTACTACTTCAGTTCTCACCTGAGCTTGTCTGAAGAAAAGTTTGCCTCCATTCATTACTGCGCTTGGACTCCTTGTAGACTACAGTGCACTACAGTGCTTCTACAAGGAGTCCAAGCACGCTAATGAACGGAGGCAAACTTTTCTTCAGACAAGCTCAGGTGAGAACTGAAGAAGTAGTGACGGCAAAATCACTTTTTGCCACGTTGCGCAACAAGCAAAAAAGTTAATCTCAGCAGGGATCCGATAAGAATCGCTTTGCAAATTTTGAAGGCAGATTCAAGATCAGCGTCCAAAACCACGTCTAGTGATCTACATCTCATCACAAATGGCCACTTCGACCTGACGACCTTCCCTAGTCAGAAAGCTGACGCAATAAAGGAGTTGTGTTTTGGATGTCCATAGACCTGCATGACAGATTCTCCCTCAGCAGGGTCTGGCGTAAATGGAGGAATCTTCTATGGGAATCTTTTCTTCGGAAGGAAAACTCTTTGCTAAAGAGTGAGGTCGTTTTTGACTCTACAGATTTTCTTGACTGTTCATTCTTCCCGTTTCACGCAAGCGATAATCACTCCTAACCAGTTTGACGTAGTTGGGCTCGTATTGGCAGTTGACAGTAAGGGGAGGTGTGCGTCGTACTAAGAGCTTTTGGTTGGGCTTGATCCTGCTTCTGAGGCTCAACCTTAGAGGGGTGCAGGCGACCGGCGTCCACGCGCGGCCTCGTCCCTAGTTGCAGATGTACGGATAGGTGGCTTTGTGACTACCATGAACTGCAGCAGCATCACAGTTTCATCAATTACAAACGTTGAGAAAAGCAAGTGCTAAGGGGTGCTAGGTGCTAGCACGTCAGTTTCTGTTCTGCAGGAGCAAGCCGTACCGGCTGTGGTCGTCTGTGCTCTGTTGTAAGCCTCGGCTAGAGTAAGGAGCTTCAAATGCGGCGTCTTCTAGCCATCCGCTCTATTTTTGCTCCAAGGAAAATAATACCAGCTTATGGTTAGTCTCGAATAGCGGAAATCTGTTCCCACACAAAAGAACAGAGGATTCGTTCTTTTTACTATGTACCTCACCCGCCTCAACACACCCCTTCTGAACTTGGTCAAACCGTTCATCCCCTGTCTCACAATTGTTTCATTGCCTTCTCCAACTCTCAATGGCGTCTAATATTAGAAATAAATAGAAGAGATGACGCATAAATGAAGTCCATGGCATCACATCTTCTGCAGACTTTGTGCTAAATTAGGGTTACCGAAGCCCGCCAAACTTTCATACCAAATGCTCGAACATACGGGAATAGCGCCCGCAGCTCAACTTACAATGTAAAGCTCAAGTCAGTCGATGAAAATGCGCTTATAAAAACAACTTGCCTTACTCTCCCTCCGTTTTGCGTCTGAGATTTTTTTCAAGAGTTTCTCTTTCACAACTCGTTTCGTGAGATATGTGTATAGATACGTTCCTCCCTTAACAATGAAGTGCTGATAGTTAGACCTGCAGACGTGCATAGTTTTACAGTTTACGTACCTGAATTAAAGAGAGTATACTCAATCCGAGCCACATTCCAATAGAACCTCCAAGTGCGGCAATAAACGCTGTGAGAGTATATTTCCAATGTTGCTCCATTGTGAGATATTCGAAGGAACCCCAGTTTAAGTTGATCAGCGTTAAATCTAGGTTATACATGTTATTGATAGGTGTTATGGTGGTCTCACTCCAAACATTCAAGAGTGACAGGAACTTAGCAACCCGTTGAGTATCACCACCTAGTCCATGCGTGCGTGGAAGCTTTCCTCAAATTAGGATCGCGCGCGTCAAGAGTGCAGCAGATTAGTCAATTTAGCGAAACGTACTTTGCAATGCAGTGTTTGAGTCGGTTCAAAATCGGCATTCAGAAGTAGTCTGATCTTGTATATACTCCGGCTGCGTCTATACTTTGCGGCAGCGTCCACCAGGTCCACCAGAGACAGTCAGCGTCTTGAGGGACTACGAAAGTGGGGATATCGATCCTAGTGTCCATCAGCGACCATCCGGGACCAGGAGCTCAGTATTGTGTAGTATTAGGATCATCCCATTCAAACTGGCCGCTGGTTTTTTTGAATAAAACAAAGAGGAGAATAGATAGAAAAGTGATATTTTAGCTTTAGGATGAGTAAATCCCTCCTTCACCAATGACCCGCTCCCAGTGCCCCGAGGGCCTTTCCTCTGGTATTTTTCAACAAGTGTGGGTAAATTGCTGTTGTTGCCAATTTCGGCAAATGACAAAACATTGTAGCGTCTGCCGTCGGAGAGTACTCTCAACTGAATAGAACAGTTGTAATCGCATGGCTTTATGACGGGCGAATGGGGCGATTGAACCCAGGTCTCAGTATTGTTTGTGTCCCAGCACTGATCTACAATACAGTTACTCGGGGTCTGGTACTATGACGAGCAACGGTGGCCTTCTTGTAGTTGTGTGGTAGCATCCATTTGTCGATCTGAATGCCGAGGAACAGGCAATATGCACCGACAGTGACGGATTTGTTCTCTGTATAGAGCCGCTTGAAAGCCACAGTGTGGGAATCCTTTGCTATGATGATCATCCACTTGCGCCCACGTAACTCTTCATGGTAGAACTCGGGCGGCTTCTCATCTGCATTCATACAAAATTGACGATTGTGAGTTTCGGCTCGAGGTCCGAGACCACCCATATTTCATCTAAGGCCTGGGTGCGTTTTCACAGTTGTGAGTGACATCTCATGCTGAGAACATTACTGCTAGAGGTATAGAATCGGTACTGCGTTCGTGCTTCTATAAGAAAATTAGGTACCCCGCACACCCTCTTGACCATCCTCAGTTTATCGGACATAACTCGGGCAGCAGTTGCAGCTGGGATGTCAGACTCGCGGGGAAGCTCGACAAAGGTCCAGGCTCTGTGATCAGATATTCAGTGCCTGACTTCATCCACCCGTTTTTCTTGTGCAGGATGAATATTATGGGACCATCCACGACAACAAATTTTTTCCTTTCTTCCTTGTACGGGCTCCTGAACCAAATCTTCCACCGTGTATTTCGAGAACACCCTTACACACAACTATGGTCCGGCGCAGGTCAAATTTGAGCAGCGCACTTTCCTCTTATGACGTCTGATTTGAAAAACCGGCGCCGATTTTCACCACTCGGGCTTCTTTTCAATTTCTCGAGAACTTCTTCTGGGGCTAGGTTCGCCAAATTTCACAGATACACAGCTTAAGGTACTAGCTTCCAAATGGTATAGTAGCCCGCTGCTCTATCCCCTTTGCTTTTCTGCCATTCCTCTATATGTAGCGGCCTGTTTGAATGGGATGACCTAATAATGCGATGCGGTTGCACGCGTCAAAACATGACGCCTGATAGAGCTGTCTTCTCTCTCCTACTTCCCTCAACCATACCAGCATCTGTCACCCCCCTATTCCCCGTGCTCTCCACTCATGGTCGCTGATGTCGCCGGTGGACACTGATAGACGTTAGATGGATATCCATACTCTTCTAATCCATCGAGAATTGTGGACGCTGGTAGAGGCTGGTAGACGCTAGACGCCGATGCCGTGGATCGTTACCTATACTTTCTTAATCGCTGAGGATGACGAATGCTTGAGATGCTGATGATCGCTGGTGCACGCTGCCGCAAAAGAGCGCAGTTTCTTTTTCGCTGCGAACGCTGCTGTTGTGGTAGGGGGGGGGGTACGGCGGAGGCTGTTTTTCAAGGTATAACATTGTTCCCTCAGACAGGCCGTATCTTGTCGCTGAAGAGGGGTTCATGTTTGGCCTCTCGAACTTATAGAAATTTCCCCGAGTCGCGATGGAATTTTTTTCTGTTGGTAATTTTTCCGTTTCACGCTCGCTTTCGGAAAAAACCCGTCCTCCCACTTCTGTGCTATGCGCCAGTTTCTTCCAAAGAGGCCGTAAAATACTTCGGAAAATTATCAGAGATTCGGAAGAATTCGGTAAGGTCGTAGTGAAGGCTTTTGAAGTCCAGCATAAAAGTGAAAGGATTCACTATCTCGGAGTGAGGGCGCAGGCGAACAGGGGGCAGTTGGCAAATCACGTAAATTCATTCTCACCAGGTCGGACCATTCTTCCTTGAACCTCGTGGTCAATCTCGTACCGGATTTGACGGCAATCGCGATAGCATCGTTTAGCACATTCGGAGTCCGAATAGTTACCTTTTTGTACGCTGAAATTAGTTTTTAGTATAGCCGACTGCAACTCTTATAGCTATTGACTACTGCACTTCTTAGAACAGTTGAGTTTTGTTCACTCACTCAACTTCACATTTCGTGTAGTCACAAAGCGGGTAAGTATCCAAGTCGTCCTGCGCAAGATAGCTAAGTGATAGTGGGGTGCACTTGCACATGCCCTGTAAAGTCTCCACTCGGTTATATTTTTTGAAAGCGTCGTGCGCCAGTGAGGATGGAGAACTGTCTCCGCCTACACGATCAAAGTGGACTGTGCCCTGAGCCTCACTAGGTTATTATGTTGTCGTAAGAATAAGCCATGAAACAGCTAGCGGAACCTCCTAAAAACGGACTAGCATTTACCCGAATCATTTCCATGCGACAACGGGATCTGCAATCAAATTCGCCGTCCTCCCCGTCTTCAACATTTCGGCACGCCGTTCCAGGTTCATCATTCTCGAGCATTTGATATAATGCTCGAACTTCGACGGTGACTTCGTGACGCTGACCGGCACATAGCTGGAATAAGGGGATCTCTGACTTCATGCTTGACGTTGAGAAAGAACTTCAGACGGACCTCAAATGTGAATCCGTCTCGGGCTCTTCCCTTGCCCTCCATGAATCGGTTGAGCGATGAAGGGCGCCCATGAAAGTCAACACTCATACATTCAAGGTGTTCTCCATCGAGATTTTCAGCGTTGTGAGATAACAACATGGTGAAGAAGTTCCCCTGGAAAGCAATCGATAGTCCGTCCTAAAAATAGGCAATAATAGACTTACTTGATCCTCAATTTCGTAAAAGTTGTCCCCGTCGAAGAGCGGTTGGAAACATATTTGCATTTGAGAAATCCAAGAAGTTCTTAGTTTGGTCTTGATAACCAAGTCCTCATTGAAGGTGGTACGTTGGAAACGCTGCATGGAACGGCGTAGAACTTCCGTGCCGGTCTTTTGAGTGAATTCTTCGAAAGTAACATTCCGCGTTTCGAGCACTTCCATCCATTTCTGAAATGAATTTCCTTTGCGGGAGTCAGTTGGCCAAGTCGGGTGATTCGAAGTTTGGTAGAGAACAAGTAAATCAGAGCTGTAATCCACCTTCCTACCATTTCACCGTGTTTTATCACAGCAATGTTCTGAAAAAAAGACTGCTCTTAACCGGGTGGGGGCGGGGAGCTGGGCATATATGGCGTACATGAAACGGGAAAAACGGGAAAAATTAACTGCCAAAAACATTTTTCCTCTAAAGCAGTTACGACTTCTTTCCTCCAGCGAACGAATACTACAACCCTTAACGGAACATGCCGTGGTTGTCAAGTCCAGCCAACGAAGCAGACTGGACTGTTGCCCCGTTTCCTTGCAAAGACGTTCATTGTCTATAAAAGAGAAGCTTTAGTGAGAGTAAATGCGGCTTGATTGTAATGATTTTACTGATAGAAATTCGCTCCAAAGAAACGTTCCTCAGTGGGGCGAGATCCATGGCTAGGACAAACCATCGCGTGTGCAAAAAGTTTGTTGAATGCAACCTTCCTCAATTTTTTGTCCTAGTAGCAACCCCCATTCCATAACCTGCCTATGCTCTCACCAGCTTTTTTTCCCCAAAATCTGACGTGGAGTGAAACTCTCGTAAGTGACATTTTGCAAACGAATCATTTCCATCCTTCGAGAGGAGGTTAAATTCGTTCCTCCATTGAGGTGCACATTTCCTTTTAGCTATCAGAGATAGTACTTTAGCTGCTCCCGAATTGGGGGAGGGGAGGGGTGTAGCGCGTATGAAGCGTAAAATTAACTAAAGGGTGAAATTCTCTTGGCAAAAAAGACTACCTCTCCCCACTAGCTACAGTCTTGTTTGCTGTGAGTGAGGGGGGCGCAGCGCTGAGCTCATCCCGTCTGACGCGCCTCTTCATCTGCACCGAACAAGGCTGTTAATACAACGACAGCCTTTGAGTTTCACGCAGTGGATGCTGTGCCCTGTTCATGAATGTACTGCACCCAATCTTCTTATAAGGTTGAAGAGAACGGCACATCGATGCGCTGGCGGCGGTGGTCCCGATTCGCGTCCCTTTATGCCTAAATCCTATCACAACCAAAGCCGTTAGCAAAGAATAATTCTTTCTGCATTTTGCTTCAGATTTGTCCCCTTTTCAGTCTTGCTCCTAGCTGCGCATGACTATTGTTTACTATACTTCAAATTAAAATCAGAGGCCCACAGTAGTAGCAAGAACGGGTATTCGTTGTCAACACAGTCTTATCACTGATTTGATTTGGTTGTACCAGACTGAATGAGAAGTCCCGCACCTCTCCATTTCAATTTTACTGAGAATTACTGACGACGTTTTAGCCCCAGTCTAGCGTTTCCTTTTTCTTTTTTTTCCTCCGGATTCTTGAAGGCTATAGCAAGTACATTAGTGGGCTCCTTGTGAGTTCTTTTGAACTTTAAGCTCCTCTGCGGACTCGATTTAACATCTGTTACGAGTTCCCGCAGGGGACGTCTGCAAAATCCGCTGAGTTTTTCTGGAGATGAGCGACGTTTTGATTGGCCATGCTATTAGGTCGTTGCAAAAGAAATGCAGGATTTCGTTTTTTTGTATTTAATACTTATTTTATTCCAATAAAATGTAAGTGTTATATATCATTCGAAAGCTTATCTAATGCTCTTTCTAAATGATACTTCAAGATTGGTTGTAATTCTTTTTAGAGGCCACAAAATCGTTGAAGGCGTTTTTGACATCGTCTTGGTTTTTGAAGCATTTCTCTCTCTAAGATAGTTGTCCAGATGCTTGAAAAAGTGGTAATCGGTGGGCGACAGGTCTGGTGAGTATGGTGGATGAGG
>MU913281.1:23770-42119 GCA_036418165.1 Cooperia oncophora | reverse complement strand
CCTTCATAGTGACCTCATGTTTGCTTCTCTGCCGTAATTGTTTCACCAGGATTCAGGAAGCTGTGATGGATGAGACCGGCGGCAGACCACCAAACATGAGGTTCATCTTCAAGGCTGGTGTTGCCAGAAGCGAAACTTCTGGAACCAACGTTGGACCGTACATTCGTTGACACTTCCTTGACCCCAAACTTCGTTGATGTTCCGAGCTGTATCGGCAGCGTTTCGTCCTAGCTTGAACTCATAGAAGAAAATAGTGCGAAATTCACGTTTCGACATCTGCAATAAAATGTCAATAAAAATTATAATAAAATGAATTACAACCAATCTTGGAGTATCATTTAGAAAGAGCATGAGATGAGCTTCCGAATAGTATATAACACTTCATATTAAAGTAACATATTATTGGAATAAAATAAGTATGAAATACAAGCAAGCAAAATCCTGCATTTCTTTTGCAACGACCTAATAAAAGAGTGTGGAGGCACAGACGAACGCAACTGTACGTGAGTTGGCAGGAGCGCTAGACTCCTGGACAGCCTTCAAGCCCATTTTCGATACCCTTTACCGGAGAACATTTTTTTTGCGATAGGTGAGTTGAGTTGTGCCGGTCGAGTGGAGCAAACTGAAGGACCGTAGTTATATTTACTTCTCCCCCGTACCAGAAGGAAGTTCTGGTAAAAGTAGTGTTTGGTTATGAAAGCTGAAACCACCTGCACGGCAAAAAGCGGATCCTACGAGCGAATAAGATTTCATTGCCTGTTGACTGGACTACAAAGAGATGACAGTAGTTCAGACCAT
Source organism: Cooperia oncophora (assembly GCA_036418165.1). Taxonomy (NCBI): domain Eukaryota; kingdom Metazoa; phylum Nematoda; class Chromadorea; order Rhabditida; family Trichostrongylidae; genus Cooperia; species Cooperia oncophora. Next base: position 41,321 of record MU913281.1, on the reverse strand, counting down.
ACTATGGAGGCGGGAAACAATCGGTCGTTTGGCACCTACCCTCCTTCCATAGCTGCCCCAAGATCACCCTTTTACCTGCTTCCTCATTTACACTTCCCACGAGACCCCCCCCCCCCTGCTCCCCTCCTCTTCCCACCATCGTTACCATCCTCAGGAGCTAAAACGCGATTAATCTTGTTGACTAACTTTACGCGCGAATTTCGTCCAGGCTCATCGGTCTCTACTCATCTTCAAAGCCCAAAGTGGCCAACCCTACGCGTGATCCCCCCCCCTCTCAGGGGATCTGCCCTCTGCTTATCTATACCACCCAAGATGCGTCTAAAATGAAGTGTCGAATCGTTATGAATATTGGCTCCGAGGTATCCGTCTCCTCTTTGTTCTTAGAACCGGAGTAGGACCCTGAGCTATCATCTGGAGATCGAGAAATTGACAGTAAACATCCGCTGGAATAAAAGAACCCTTGTTCTTTCTCGTGACAAACGCCGCACTACTGGAACAGCAGCTGTCCGACAAATAGACACGCGGACTTGATATTAATTGTGGTTTCGTTGCTGGTCGAAGATCTCGTCCAAGTAGAGAAATTTAAAGCCCACTGAGTTCTTTGGAACTGTCGCCGTGCTTCCATCAAATCCGTAATAATATTCAAAACACGATATGTGGCGCTAGAGGCGGTGGTGGTGCAGTGACAAGTGGCGCGTTCGCCACGTCCTGGGTTCAGATCACGGGTCGACTCCCTCCCAGGCCGAGCAAGTCTTCTACCTTCAAGGACGATAAATCGGTACCAGTTTAGTCTGGGAGAATATGCACATTGACTTGTAGGTCGACTGGATCGCTAAATCATTGTAAATGCCACATCGCCTTAAATAAACCCCTACGAATCTAAATGGAAAAAGAACTGCGTGTCGCATCTCACAAAGGGAATTGATCAACGGCGAAAATTCTATCGTTATCCTTTATGAGGCACTAGTTTCATGAATCAGTGAAGGTAAGATGGTAACATTATCTCCTCTTACCTTGAACGTTATCCGTTTTGCAGCCAGTCGGGGTGACGTTCGGAAGATATTTATCGATCGAGCTGAGCCGTGTGCTGTTGTTTCACGCTCGAGACTGTTGTACGTGGCGATCATATCATAAGCCTCCATCACAAGACGATAGTCCCACATTTTTGTCATGAAGCTGTTATGATCTGTCATATTTGCAAGGGCTTCCTGAAATTCATGCCTTCGTTTGGATCGCCTGGTAAACACAGAAGGAACGATGACATTTTTTTCCTGTGGTTTTCTGCACCCGTATCATTGTTGAGAATGTGACTTTAATACTGTTGGAACAACAGTTGGGGGCCTAGGCTGCGTTTGTACGGTTTGGAGGGTCAAACTGAAGAAAAAGTGTACACAAAGTCTACGAGGACAGGCTTTGCCATGTGCGAGGCGAATGGATCCGCACCTAACTAACACTTTCTCCACTCAAATGAGCGCACGACCAGGTCCGGAGTGATTCCCGGTTGCCGTCTCTGCGCTCGCGCAGTCGGCTTGGTGCATCGCTTGCGTTGATATCAAGGCCCTTACAATTAGCGAAATACGCCTTCAGCGATAGAGAACAACTAGAAGTAGTAGCGCGTCCGACTATGGTTAGGTGTGTGGCAGGTGAGGGAGCGCGGGTGGGGTACTGTGACAGGACCTATCTAGAGCTACCCTCCAGCACCGCCGCTGTGCTTTTTTGGCTGAGAAAGTGCACGACAGTGCAAGGACCAAGATACTCGAAGGTGTGTGTACACTTCAGAGCAGCCCTAAGCGACCTTTCCATCTTGGTCGGTTGATTAGTTTGAGACTTTTGAGAGTATGGTGGTGACTGGGATTTGCTTCGTGCTAGCGGATGGGCGGAGACGCACAACCATCGCTTTCCTCATTGGTGCGCCTATAGAAGGGGGGGGGCGTCAGTGAGGTGGCTGCAGTGGCTGTGGTGTCTCCGCCCATTTTCTACCCTGCTGATTATGGTGGACTGTGTCTTTAAGTCCTACTGTTGTTCTTAATGAAAAAATGCCTTTATATCCAAAATGTCTGATCAGTGCCGGTTGTTAATTTCGTGATTTGGAGAAATGAAGACTAACGTCGACAATCATGTCCCATTCGTCCACGGGTGCGCTTTCATTCAGCTTGAAATGACTCCATGCTTGTTTCTTGGACATACAAAATGTTACATTAGGCATTGTCATCGATTCGTTGAACACGATGTTCATTTCAGAGTCCTTTGGGTAGTCAGCGTATTCCATTATCTGGAATAGGTAATCATTTTGAACAAGTCACAACTGAACAAATCACTCACTACAATTCCTGTTGGCATCATTTTTTCAATTGTAAGGGGTTGTTCGCTTGCTCGACTTTTTTGGGGCAGATATATTTAACAACAGCGAGCTACTCCGCATCAGTTGACCTAGTCATTCTATTTCTATCCGTTAGATAGTTCTTTTTACAAGTCAACGAAACTACTTTCTTCTTCAAGCTGGTCGATCAGAAAGTTGCGTTGATCACATGATAGACATTCCATCAGCACTTGATCAAAAGTGGTGGACAGAATATATGGGCATGCCATTTAGGCTGCCCATCACTTTTTGATGAACGGAACAAAACCTTTGCAGTGTTTCTTTGGCCAGGGCCATTCATCATGGACGGTCGGCCAGTCAGAACAGGAATGCTTCTAAGTGGTCTGTGCAGAATTGTGCATAGGTCCAATGTCACTTGCTCCATACATATGATGGGAATATGAATGTGTGGCGAATTCTGAGAGGCGTTAGTGAATGCTGTTTTCCCTCAGAAAACTAGTGTAGTTCAGGAGATCCGAGTTGCGGCATCGCGCGTTGACCATTACTTCCAGCGGCTCGGTTGGAACCCTTTAGCATCAGCTTCATTGGATTATGCAGCCTATGTCCGACAGGGTCTATTTCACGACCTTATCTCAAAGAAAGTTCAGCAAACGATAATTTATTCCCTTTCATTCCAAGTTTTTCCGACCACTTTCCTGCATATCTATGATGAACACAGCTGGATAGTCAACGCGATCTAGCAGTGATCCTCAAAGCTTGAAATGGAGGAAAGCAGCGTCGTGGTTGTCATATTTTCAATTCAAGGCCGGGAAAGGGAAATAAGGAAGATACAGATTAGGAAGATGACTGAGAAATCCCATGTGATTTTCCCCGAAACCTTGTACCAGCCTAGGAATTGTTGTGGCCGGCTAGCGCGATTCCACCATTTGAGATCCCTAAGCTACACCATGGAATGGTGGGCAGCCTGTCTAGCTGGCTCCTACAAATCGCCATAAAAGGATTCGTATTCTACTTTCAAGCAGAACCGTAGTGTCTTATTGGAAGCGATGTGCCTGTACAACGACGTGCGGGGACGAGCGATTGTGCCAGTTTGTGTTCTCATTCTCCCAGACGTATCTCGTGCCAGCTTACCATCCCCGGAGAGTAGAAGAATTGATTGGCCCGGGTGAATCCGATCCTTGATTTGACTCCCGGACCGTGCGCGTGGTGACCGTGCCGCTTGCCATTGCACCACTTCCGCCTCAATTTGGCCTATAGACGCGAAATACGCGCTCATTAGACGCATTGATATGGTCCTCACTGAAAGCTAAATGTATTGCACAAATCTCAGTCAGTGTTTCTCCCGGAATAAACCATTTCATCAGGGTGTCATTTTGAGCTAGTCAAATGTACTGTGAACTATCACTTCTCTCTTTAGATAAGTTGGCGCTGATAATTTTGAGCTGGCATTCGAAGTATTTTTGCAGAGGTGCCATTGACGTCATCGAAATGCGGTCCTCCAAAATGGTTTGTCACTACCAGAAATTTTCCCTCTTGAGGTTCAGGCAAAACTCCTCATCTCTACATCCCCCATTTCTGCTAAGGGATGCTTCCCTCCAGGAAGTTAATAGCGCTGGGAAATCTGTCGAATCCACCTTTTTTGCACACCCGTCCTGGAATGATTGGAAGGAGTTATTATGAGTGAGGAGGAAAACCGAAGATACTGATGGTAAAATAAAGCTAGGAATGCTGAAGAAGTCTTTCAGTTCCGTACGGTCTTTTGCCCCTCCCTCCTCCCTGCGGTGATATCAAGAGGAGCTCGGGCAAGAGTGGTCAAGTAGTAGTGGACATGTGTGATTCGTGTTACAAAGAGGATCTGTTGTTCAGTATGATTTTCCTGTCTCATTAATATGTTGAGATGTTTTGAGCATGGCAAGTCTTTCTTGCTTACTCGATCACTTCGTTCGCTAATGTCGATGATGGGAGAGCGCTGACAACGCGTGTTGTAATGCGGTTTACCTCTCTGCAGTTGTGGTGTTACTATTGATAACCAACCCTTCCTCTGCAGAAGTTATTTACCCTATGTGGACCTCAATTGCCGATACAAACCGTAGAATATGAGCCCATATAATATAAAAACTTCCAGGTTGCAGTACACTCAAGAACTGGTTTCGAATTACATCTTGTTCAGATTGCTTTTTTTCGCGACCAAAGGTGCGTGACAATGAGTTCTGACAAGTGTGAAATGTTCTGCGACAGTGCTGGTCAAGGGATCACAGAACAGGGTATGGAAATGTTCTCCCGATATGTCCCCGAGTGGGAGACGAATAAATTTCCAACCATGAGAGGGCTATACTAAGCCTGAACTGCAAAAATCTTCAGTGAAAAGTGTTGGTACATAAAGTACGACCCCTCTCCCTAGCCATCAAAGGAACTCGCATTCGGGATTTCACAGCGATGATGACCACAGAAAGATAAAATGAAGGTTACTGCAAGAAATAACTAGCGGATTACCAGATTGTGGGGAAACGAGTGCAGAGGGTGAAGAAGTTGCAGTTATCTTGAGCACTTGGCAGAGCCCAGGCCGATCAACTCCTCTACATTCCGTGATTGACCATTTTACTCTGGAGTCAGCTCGAAGGGTAAAAGTACTGTGAACATCTGGAGGCTTTGATAAGCTATCAAACGGACCGAATATTCATTCAGGGCTGAGATGGTGTGTAATCACAGCACGTGGTACTTTAGAGAGCTCCCAGCAAGGGTTGTTTCTGGCCAATGAAGGAAACAGATGATATTTGGTCGATGAAGGAGAAGGATCATATTTAGACCGTGAAAGATGTTTTCACTTCAATTACCACTTTAGTTATTGTTTTCTATTGTTTCCCGCACTCTATAATCCACTCCTCAGCTCCCCGCAATCGCTACTGCTGATAGTGGGTTGGAAGCGTCTGGTCCCCTCCTCATTGGTCGGCAACATATTGGGGAAGATCGGTAAGATGGTCGGTCAGTTGTAAAAGAGGGAGGGAGGGTAGTTGCCACACCAAAGGAGAGTTGCAGGGAAGTCCCTTTTAGCGATAATCTTCCCTAACGCCAGTACGTGCTGTGGGTGCAAGGGTAAGATGGTCGGTCAATTGTGAAAGAGGGAGGGGGTGACAATACCAAATGAAAAAGTTGGGTGGGGGGGGGGCGTCGCATCGGGCGAAAATCATCACTAAGGAAGTACATGCCGTGTAATTGTGTGAACCTTACGCAGGGACAGGTTAGTCGGTGGTTGATTAAAAGCAGTGGCTTTACTCCGTCCGGGCTTCACACTTTATTGTATAGGCATTCTAACACTTACTATGTTCCTCGATGGAAATAGAGTGCGTGACACATTCCAGAAGGCTTATTTAGCGCCAAAAGGTTCACCCTTTGTCTAAATGTCTTTGAACAGGACAGGGCCAGGAATTTCATACGTAAGGAGTATACCAGTTAGTTATGAACTCCTAGTATCCCAGTAGTTTTGACTGAATCGAATGAGAAAAACTGAAGTAGATGGACATGGGATTTTGCTTTCCTGTTGAAAGGTTTGCCAAGTGGTATACTGTTATCAGCTTCCCCGTATCCCAGTATCATTCTACGCCCACGCACAACAAGGAAATAGAGTTTTGGAAGAGAAAGGAGGAAGGAAGAGTAAGAGAGTGGAACAGAAAGAAGTTTGTACTATGTATCAGCGATGATGAAAGGAGTTTTGTAAAGAAACTAGAGATTCAAGTAGATAACCCAATTCATTTTTAAGCAAATGGAGAAAACGAAGCTTCAGTATTGCACGATCGATCCAACTTTGCGAAATTCATAAAAGTTAGATCACATAATTGCTATGTAGAGATCGATTAAAAAGCAATCTCACAAGGATTTTTTTGCTGAATAAACTGGAGCATGACCCCATTCATTTCTTGGATTTGGACTTCCAGGTTTATACACATACATGAAATCGAAAACGGGACAGTTCGCGGGCGGGAGGAGGGGGAAGGTTCATTTTGCACTTTTGCTACTTCCCATCGATGTGTCAACCCATCTAAAGAGCCTTTTCTTGAGTTGACACTTTCACCATGGTGGCCCCACAAGACTTCACAGGTTTCACCACCGTGAGACTTGTAAACCGGAAATAGTGAAGCAGTGAAAGTGCAAAATGCCTCCCCCCCCCATCGCCGAACTGCGCCTTGAAAACTGCCCACGTACATGAAGTAGGCAACCGTGGAAAGTGGTTTTAGCAATATTTTTCAAGAATATATTCCATGGAGGTGTTTTCTGATTAAACTCAAGCCAAACAGAGTGATCCGAAGAACGATTAATTGGAAGAGAGACTTTCAGAACCTTGTGACGATTCAACAAGAAAAGACAAAAAAGGAAAACAGAAATCGATAACTTGAAGTTGTTCTCGGAGTAAAATGACGTGAACGATTAATCGGAGCTTACCAGATCGGCGACGTCCTTGATGGTTAGACACGCAAGAAATCCAACGATGAAAATGAAAGCCCATTTTCGTGCTCTTGGACCGAACATAGCCTCCCGACATGAGTTGATCTTGTTTTTCCTTTCAGGCGGCGGACTGCCATAGTCGCTTACGCGGTTCATTCCAAAGCTGAAATTTTGTGAATTTCAGACAGCAGTTTGCCCTCAATGGTGAATTAGTCTAGCTTTCATAGTGTAAAGAGAAGTGCTGAAGGCAAGGGGCCTAAGAATAAGGGGCTCCTTGGCTTCAGAACTTCTGAAGTACCTAGTACTAGTGATTTATCAAGCTCAGAGAGTAAAGAGAATAAGTGCCCAAGTCAAGGGCTAAGAGAATAAGTGCCCAAGGCAAATGGTCATGAGAATTCTCGAAGAAGAGATGCAAGGCTATCGTCAAGAAAAGACGTACTATAAACAAGACCGGAAGAGAAAGATTTGGTGACCTCTGGAAGGAGTAGCGGACTTGGGGCCATAGGGAAAAGAAAAGGTAGAGCGGTTACAGGGTCGGTCCTCGGCAAGAGAAGAGGGAGCTATAAGGTCTATGTGAGCAGGGAAAATCGTACACTCCGAAGATAGCCAAATATTGTGAGTGTTGTGGTTCTGTATTTGTCAACAGTTCCACCGTAAGTGATGTTTTGGACAGGTCAGAAGCCTAAGGAATGCCTTCTTTGTTGTGGTTGTGAGAGGAAGTTTGCTGTCGTTGATAAGTTAGGACGGAGAGCGTCGCAGTGCGCGTAGGGTGGGCATTCCAAGGCAATGTTCGGTGAGCGTTTTTTGTTCTCGATTGGTCTGAGGGTGGTGGCTAAGAAGTGCCGCGCGACGGTTCTCTACAGCATTGAAATAATCATCGCCGTACAATGTGGGCGCAATTGAATCAAAAGACCAGTCGGTTAGCGGGCAACAGTTTACTATGTGACTGTTTTCAACAATGGGCGTAATTCGGGTGATACAGTTGGACGAATCGCATTAAACAAGTCATCCATTCGTTCACCTAGACCTACTGTTGATAAGGAAAGGAACCGTGTGGAACGGCAAGGCCAAGAGAAATGATCGGAAGAATGCCTTCAAAGCATAGTTAGCGTAATTGAAACTTACTTAACGCGACGAGCCGCCATACTGTTATTGTAATATGGCTGCACTAGACGTCCAATTGAAGAATAAGTGCATACCCCATTCAGTCTTGATTGTCATGAAGTCCCTCCCTTCCTCGACGTTCAGTTTTTTTTGCCTAACCGGTAAACCAGCGTCGAAACGCATGTGGAACAATGCGCACTCGTGTGATTTACTGTTGAACGCCGTTTACGTTCGAGCATTCTTCTAAGGCACGAATCGCTTCGATCGGCACGAATCCGGAAAATAGGTCCTGGGCTGTTTTCCATATTTTTTTCCTCCATATTTCTTCTAGACTTTCTTTATCAGCTACAGTTACTGAAAAAGGGCAACCCAAGCCTCACGGGTACTGACTAAAAACCCATAAACGCCACGATTATGCATACAAATTTCCTTTTACTTCGCCTTATTGAATACTCCTTGGTACTGTTCAATCCTTGGTTACTCAGAAAAATACCTCTCTGTCTGCCGCGTTTAAAAAACTCTCCACTCGGGCTAGGCACGCAGGCCCAGAAAGGGAAGGCTGGATGAATATGTAGGCCCCAGATCCCGGCTAGCTCGCCACTTATCCTGCATAGGTTGAGCCATATCGTTCTTCGTTGCGAGGGTCAAACTGCCAGTTCCACGGCTAGAAAGTCTAGGCGGAAGTGGTTTAGAGGCAAATGGCACGTATATCAGGCGCGCGGTCCGCGGTTTGAAGGTCGGATCGACTCCCGTCCAGGCCAACACAGCATTCAACCATCCGGGTAATTGAATAGGTTCCGGATTCGTCTGGGATGATAAGAATACTGATTACAAGCGGCTGGCCCCTGCAAGTGACTGTATAGACCACATCACTTTCAGTGAACCACTAACACACTGAATGGAATGCGTGTCGCAACCCAAAAAAGTATCATCAGCGGCGAACACTGCATCCTTTATCTTTTTTTACTGCTACAAGAAGGCAAATTAACTCTTGCAGCAAGGCAGGGCTACGGTTTAGGACGAGCGGAGCCGGATTAAAGCTAGACATCTTCACCCATTTTTCGTTTCTTGGCCTGTAGACCTGGCTGTCAACTTGTTGCTTTTCACTGAGTTATGTAGGAATAGAAGCGGGAGGTACCTGACGGTAGCTGGAGTGGCGGCCTTCTCAGTTTATTGTCCCCCAGGTTGTTACGGCGAGGTCTGCTGTAGTGAAGTGACAGAACCCTATGAGTTATTGTATCATTCGTTTTATTTTCAGTCACATGTCCTGATTTCCTATTTACTATTTACTATTTATTGCATGCACCATAGGCACATGAGCAACATGAAGCAACTGCAAACACAAAAAAAACTAATTGACAAAATGGACCTTGCAAAAATGCAAAATGGACCTGATTCCCTGAGGCGTCTACCTTTCCGTTTCTCCACCTCGTCTGCCCAATCACTCTGATTTCGTCCCGATGTTGTTGTGCACTCATTTCGTTTGAGGAATTTGGATTTATTGACCATGTTAAAATCAAGTTTGGCAGAGAGCCGGTTTTTTTTACACTACTTGTCGCAGGGTGGACAATTTTTCAACACTGGTTCCAACATTTGAGTTTTTATTATGGAATAAAATTCTAGGCAGAAGGACAGATCGTGAATGTTTACGGGGAAATTCGTTTGCTCCCCAAAGTAAAAAAAAGAGTTGAGTGGCGCGTGACAGCGATTCCAAATAAGATTCTTGGATTTTTTTCGATTATATTTTTCATTGACGTCATTGTACAAGGATATTTCCACATTTTTTGTAATATAAGTTTAGTTTTTAGTGTCCCAGTTAAAATAATTGTTTGTTTAGTTTCACGCAAAATCTCTCGGCGGTATTGTCGGATCCAGGCCGATCACGTTCCGAAGTGAATGCGTTCTTCACTCGACATTGGGGTGATTCGTTCGTGCCTCCCACTACCATACCTCGATCGACCCTCATACCGCCGATTTCCGACCAACAGTTTATTGCGCACACGAAGAACACCAGCAATGTGGGCAGTAATTGACTTTATTGAATGCTTGAGCAATGAAAAACCTGGTCGAAGCTAAACTTCTGTTTTCTTTCTAGATCTATAAGCGGTATCATGGAACTAAACGGGTTCTTGCTTCACTGCAACAACCGTCCACATGTGGTGGTGAAAGCGATGCAGAAGATCTTCCGATGGTAAGTTATGCAAATTGTCAGCCTTATTAGCCTAAAGGAAGTGGGACGGTATTTGGGGGCGGGCGGTTACTGCCAAAGTCACTGGTGAAGCGGCTGCGAGAGGTCGTTTGGCCACACCCCACTCAGCCCTTCCACCAATAACGTAACAGTCCGCCCTGTGCCTAAAATAATCTCATTAGGGTGCTGATCCGTAGATCCGCAGTACGAAGTCACTTAACGCTGCGTGTCAACACAGTTCATAGGGAACTTGGGAGAAAAGCTGGGCCCATGCACGGCTTCCTCTTACAAGCCACATTTCCCATTTCTCCTGACTATCACTACCTTTTTGGCTTTAATACTTCGCAGTTGTTTCTGTAGTACTGTAAAAGGTAGTATTAATCTGAATGGACTGTTAACCCTTATGAGGCACTCAAGTTCAGCGTGACGCATTGTAGTCGAAGAATTTCTCGGCGAATAATGATTACGGCGGCAGTGCCGTTGTAACGTCCGTGAAACTCGTTTGGAACAGTTGAAAAGAAGACCAGCCACCTGCTGAGAACTCTGACCACATTTCTTTAAGAATGGCTCTGTTGCAGTGATCAGGCGCAGATTATCGGGGAAGATATGAAGAGAAATGTCTGTGCTATTCAACTATTACAACTGCAAAAAGCTCGGAAGAAAATCACCGATAAACCTGCGATCAGCACTAGTTGTACCTATTTTGGCGCGAGCGCCAGTTTGCGCAACTTTTTCCAACAGTATTCTCATCGTACATGTAGAGGTGATTTGCTACCTCCGCTTCACCAATCCGGCCACATCATCGTTAGGGACCATAAAAGAAGAGGGCCTTGCTGTAAAGTCGTATTTGGGTGGTTCAGAGATTCGGCACATACCAGGTATTCAGGGATTCTGAACATAAAGTGGATGTATCCATGAAGGAAGCTCTGGACCTCCTGTTGAGATTCCATCACGACATGGATACGTACATCATCAAAAAGTGAAACGATTATGGGGGGGGGGCGAAAGGCTGTAGACTTTTGCCGTTCATGCGCGCTGTGTGTACTTCCTACTCAACTTTTTACTTCTGAGGGAATTTAGGCGGCATGTAAGTTGTCAAAGAGCAAGGGGAAAATCCTGAGGAGGAAATTCGAGGGTCATACTGACACTGCGGTCCTAACCACCCAATGCTGTGCCCTGTCTGCGTTTCATTCCTTTTAGGACGCGTGGCGCGTTCCACATCCTATAGTGGGATTCGAACACCATTTGGCTCTCGATGTGGCTTGCGGGGCTCAGCAGATGTGCAAGTTTTGTTCTTTCACGACAGCTTGATAACAAATGAGGGATAGCGGAGGATTGGAATGCTCAGTCAGCTCGTTCAGTTGTCCATTGGAGATTTATTCGTGAGCATGTGGCGGCACTTGTCACCACACCAATTTCGCCCTAGTTTAATTTACAACAAAAGTGGTGGATCAAGGATAAACGTCTCTGTCGATGATCATTCCCTTCTTGGGATGAGCCACGTATTCTACTTCCATTCAGAATCGAAGTGATTTTCTGAATGCGACGTGGCCTATACTATGACTTGCGGGGGCCAGCACGATGTACACGTCAGTATTTTTATTCTCCGGATGATTCTGGTACCAATTCACCGTCCTCGGAGGGTAGAAGGCTGGTTGGCGGGAGCCGGGATTTCGACTTTTGAACCTTGCGAAATTATTATTAACCAAATTATTATCATATTTGTGATGGGGCAGACAATAGCTTCTACAAGCTGCGCTTTGCAGAAACTACGATTCAACTATTGACGATGTGTGCCAATTTACAGTGCAAAGATTTCGCGTAGTAATAGTCCTATAGTGCTAGAGAAATGAAAGAAAAGGACTTGAAGAAAGAAATCAAGGAAGGAAAGAGCAGATCAAGTGCATGTGGCTGAGACGTCGAGAAGGGTTATGTACCCGTGAGTTCGGAGATTTTTTACCCTAGCCGCGGAATTCTAGCAGATTTCATATATGAGTAGCATCCTCGAGAGTGTTCAAGTCTTCTTTGATACCTGTGGAATGTGCTCCAACCCCCCCCCCCCCTCCTTTCCTTTACACAGGGCGTTGCTGGCGACTGGTCCTCACTGAGGATATCAAATTCAGTGCCACAGAGATGTTGAGAGCAAATTCACATTCAAACGTCTTTGCGATATGGGATAAAGCTCCAGTGCGTGGCACTTGTCCTAGAAATCGAAAGTTGTTCACAATTGAGAAATCAACTCGCGAACATTACATATTGTGGTGTCACAAATTTTCGGGCCTTGTTTGCTCTTTTTAGGCGCCGCAATAGTTCGCGACGTGAGGTTCAGTCGCGCGACTTTCCGATCGCGCTCCACCGCTGACAGTTGGACCGCCGCGAAGTTTGAATTAGGTTTTATCCTGAACCTGGTTTTTAGCTGGCTCCTAGTAGGTCCGCAATCCGAACTACTCTCGGCGCATAAGATCCAGTTGCGCGTTCCCAAATCAACAATGAATGTTTGGTTGCGAAGCTGTGATTGCAGTCATTACAAAAACTTTCCTCCAAAGGAACTGTTCTCTGAGAATTTGGCCGAGTTTATGGAATGTGTTTCTGGGCAAGAGATTTCGGCACAGAAAAATCGTTCCCGTAGTGGTGCAACCCCCAGATGTCGAGTATCATATCTGTTCAAGCGCTTCAGCGCCTTTCAAACTCGGGGAACAGAACTACCATTTGTAGTAAATTTTCGGCGAATTCGGTCCCTGAGGTGTTTTCCTGTTAATGGATGTGATAACAATCTCACGTAACTCCGACAACTTCCGCCTAGGACAAATTTCTAGCCGACTATCTCAGGAGCAACTTTGGTGCAAAATTAACCCCAAGTTCCTTAAAAGTGGCCGCAAAGTTAGCAGTGCGCTTTTTCTAGGCATCTAAAAAAAGCGCACTGCTGCTAGAAGGTACTCAAGAGGTTTCTGCGTGAGAGTAAGAGAATTTCCTAATTAAAATAGAGAATGAAGCTACCTAAAACATGAGGCTTAGGTAGAGCACAAGTAAATTGCAGAGATAAGTTACGACTGTAATCGCATTACTTACTAATAACTGGAAATAGAAAGGCGCTCGTCAAGTAACGTGGCAGTTCTTGAAGCCTGCAGAATGTCTAAATAGTTAAGCTTGCAGCATAGTGGAAATGTATGTGAAACGTACTGACGTTTGTGTTCGTTTTCTTCGGGAAGAGTGGCAGCATGTTGTTTTGTCCGTGAGGCTGAAGGGTGGAGAACAGCTTTCTCCAGTTGACTCGATGAAAGCGCGAAACCACCTGAAGAGAGAACATCGCACCTGACAACTAAAAAGAGAGGCTAACGAGGTTTTTAACTCCTGACCAATAGAGTTATCGATCTTGAAGGAGCTCAACCAAGCACGCCCGAAGGGGGGGGGGCTCGATTTTAGAAAAATGACCGACTGTTGGTGATCCACAACTTCCTTGAAAACTCGACTGCCCGCCTAACCTTTCTGGCCCTCAAAATACGACTGCATATGCCTACTTCCACCTATTCTACACATTCTTACGATTTTCCGCAACTTCCTGCCATTTTTCACCGAAAAATTCCAGTTTTCAGCCAAGAATTCTCGCGGGGGGGGGGAAAGGGGGGGAGGTTCGCAAGGAATTAACACTATCATTTCCAACTATCGGAAAATACACTGCGAAGCATAATCATAGTTCCACCCATGAATCTCGCAAAATCCCGTCTTACACGACGTTTTCAAAAATGCCCCATACAGAAAATGTGGTAATTACCAATACCAATTCGCATGCCAACACCAAACTCTAGCTTGAAAAACAAATTTTTTTCGTCAATTTTTTCAAAAATGGTCGTTCTGACAACGAAGCAAGAAAAAATATTCCACCTCCAGTATTTTCCGCTGGCATCTCATTTTTCGTTCGCGTAACTTCTCATGGCATTATGATTTCTTGCCTCTTCTAGGCTATGGCAAGTGGAACTTCATTAATGGACCTCTGAAAAGGACAGATTATCGCAAAGAAGACTCAAAAACTGGTAAAGGGTCATCTGTCGGATTCGGGCCGCACTCATCATGCTATCAACAATTTTTTCCAAGGGACCCACAGGATATTGAGCTGAGAAGAGCTCTGGACATCCTCCTTTGCTGCCCGATCGGAATAACCGCCGTATCCTTGGAAAGCATCCAACTCTGCAGTGTCGTGTCGGGATAATTCAAACATGCTTCCGAGTTATTGTCACCCCCCCCCCCCCCCGAAGAATACTGCAGGTGTCTCTTGAAAAACTCACGAGTTCACCCATAGGAGGGATATGAGTTACGTACTGTTTCTAACGAAAAACCATCGGGAAAACCTAATTTTCTTTTTCAGATACGATATAATTGAACTATCCCTGAGCCTCATATGTTGTAATATCTTCTTGTGAGAATTGAGGACTCTTCAATATACTTTATTGGTTAGCTTTCGCTGTACTAACAGCTTCTTCAGACCTTAAACGTTAAATCAAGCATATCTCATACAAATACAACTTAACAAGCGTTAAGCTAAACAATCAACTAACCAGGACGACCATACACTTATCAAGAAGTGCGTTATCAACTGTAATACAACGTATAGGGCACACTAATGAACGCACAACAGTAACAGCATATTTGAAGCGCCTTACCCGGGTGGACCGCCCTATGCAACTAAAAGTCACTAAGAATGCGACAAACGTGACATTTAGTATGACGTGCTCTATCGCTGCCGCTACGTTATCAGCCTCATTGCTTCCATGAGCTCATCCCTGTTGTTTATTTCCGGGGATAGCCGCTTGATAGCGAGGGCTTCAAGCAGTTTCCTTTCTAATGGGGCTTCCTTGGAGCGGTATATCACAAGAAGATACTAATTTTCTTTGCTCGAAGATGTTCCCGAGCCCAATAAAGTGAGGTTGGCTTTTGGCTGCGGTGCCCTACTGCTTGTCTATAATGTTTTCTCAGTTTTTTTTTTCTCGCGCGGTCGTGTTTTCTGATGAGAAAAATTCATCTGGCTCTGAACCAAGACCGATTCCACTGGCACGACCTGAGGAAAAGACAAAGTTTTCATTTTAGGGGCGGAACTCAATGGATGTGGTCTCATGTCTGTGCCCTGCCATCGCAGAATGGAACGTACTTGAACTGCGCTCACGTAATGACAAAAGAAAGATTTCTTCGCGTCACCTTTCAAATCATGCGACGACGTTCCTTGCTGACTTAGAAATCAGCAAGAAACCTCCGTTTTCATGCAGGATAATGCACCAGTTCATGACAGTCGAAGCACTCGAGCGTGATTCAGTTGTCACCAAACCGCTCTTTTGCCCTAGCCAGCGAGTAGCCCCGACTAAAACCCAATCGAGGATATGAGGGGCTTCATGGTGCGTATGATCCATGAGAGTAATGCACAATTCCACAAGGTCCGTGAGCTTAGGGAGTAATCATTGGGGCAGTCGGCCGACAGCCTATTAAATCTCTAATCGAATACATGGCAACCGTATTCCACTAATTGAGAAATAGAGTTCCAAGTAGAGTATTTGGAATCAAAATTTACTCATTTTATTGTGCATTTGTTGTTGGAATATTCGATTTGTTTGGTGGAACTATACTTTTGCTGCGTTGTCAGAACGACCATTTTTGAAAAATTGACGAAAAAAAAAATTGTGTTTTTTCAAGCTAGAGTCGGCTGTTGGCATGGAATGGATGTAATTACCACATTTTCCTGATGGCATGTTGGAAAACTTCCTGTAGGACAGCACTTTGTGGAATTCATGGGTGGAACTATGATTATGCTCCGGCAGTGTAGTAGTCGAATAGTCTTTGCCAGTCGCTCTCTCAACAAGGGCCAAATACGACCGTCCCCTTGAGCGATGAAACACAGAAACCACAACATCAAAAAATTTTCTCAGACCGAAATACGCCCCTCCGCCCTTCCCTGGCGGTCTAATACGACCTCCCCTGTTGTGATCATCACAACGATGGCGTGCACTGCGTTCAGCACATGGCGTACACCATGTGCTTACAAAATGGGATGCTCCCATTGCGCTTCATACAATTCTTTGAGCAGTCCTAGCTTATAGGAGGGGGCTACCGAAAGGACTCCTGGGCCACAACACCGTAATAACCGGCAATAGAGACTAAGACTTTTGCCGATTGTGGGAGCATATTAAGGACAACCCTTTTTTGAACTCTTTACTGCGTGTTGTAGGGTCTATTTGCAGAGCACAAAAGTGTAGTTCGTTTTCGCTGCGCGCTTTATTGCCGTCTCCCAGGAGTGCTGAATGGGCGAAAAACAAGCTCTGCGAAGTCCTCGGCAAAAGCTCTTCTGTATTTTTAACAATATTTTGGGTATTCTGGACTCGTTCTTGTGCACAAACAATGTGCCGATTGTACTGGCACAAGAAAATACAAGTACAGGGTGCGAATTCTTCACGCCACGGAATCGAACCTATTGGCAATGTTTCTTCATCACTCATTTCTTTGGCCTTTCAAGAGGAGAATTACTCTCCCCACCTAAACCTCTACAACATGCAACAAACCGTTTAGAAAGTGGATCCAGGACTCGAAAAGCCTCCCTTGTAAGCCTGAAGGGAGAAGAAGCAATTGGAGAGGTGAACCAATTTAAGTACAGTAACTCGACCTTTGTTGAAGGCAGGTGACACGATGATTTGGTATCGGCCTCGGACACAATAGGGTGACATAAAGTGGGAAAAGGGCGAAAAACGAAGTGAACGCTACGAAGAAAAGCATCGTTCTCGATGATTCAAAAAGGAATTTTGGACGAGTTTCCCGTAGGCATCTCGCCAATAACTGCAACGGTGCGTACGGCTGCAAGAATGTAGTCATATATTCATAAGCACCGCAGACGCCTTATACCAGCCTCTTCTACTATTTTACTTGCGAAAATAAGCAATAGAGCATCAGGTACGGTAGCCCATTTTTGTTCTGACGGAATCGTCTTTGGTGGGCGTTCGGGTCGGTATGTTGCAACTTCATAGTGCCCCTTTAAGGGTACCTCCACTGGAAAAAGACGCCACGCAGAGCCTGCTGACGGTCGCGGAATTCCATCCTGCTAGGCTTAAAAATCCTTCTCATCGTAGGAATTTATCGCGCCAGCTGCCTTTAAAGGCAAGTGGGATGGGAGTGGGATAAATCCTCAAGGCGTGTAGGATTAATTCGCCTATCAGGAGCGAATTCGGCGCATCTGAGCAGACGCTGCGTGGCGCTTTTACCAAGCAATATGCTCTTATGGCGCCTATCAAGCTGCAACATGCCGACCTAGACGCCCATCGCGCCGCCCCACAAATGTCCGACTGATGCTGATGCTCGTTTCGATCGAAGTATAATATGAAGCAAGGGATCATATGAAGCGGCTGCGGTGCTGCGGTACGAGTACATGCGTGCAGCCGTATATACCGTGGCAGTTATTGGCACGATGCCAATGCCAAGCTCGTGCCAAATTGATTTCTGAGTCGTGTATAACAAAGGGTTTTTTC
>MU913281.1:3022-23670 GCA_036418165.1 Cooperia oncophora | reverse complement strand
CCGTGAAACAAGAGAAACCAACAATCCAAAAAAATTTTCTCAGACCAAATACGACCCCCCTCCCCCCTTCCCTGGCGGTCAAATACGACCTCCCCTGTTGTGATCATCACAACGATGGCGTGCACTGCGTTCAGCACATGGCGTACACCATGTGCTTACAAATGGGATGCTCCCATTGCGCTTCATACAATTCTTTGAGCAGTCGTGTACGCCACAGCAACAAGCTTAGTGAGGGGGGCTACAAAGGACTCCTGGGCACAACAGGTAATACCGCAATAGAGACTAAGACTTTTGCCGATTGTGGGAGCATATTAAGGTCAATTAACCCTTTTTTGAACTCTTTACTGCGTGTTGTAGGGCTTATTTGCAGAGCACAAAAGTGTAGTTCGTTTTCGCTGCGCGCTTTTGCCGCTCCTAGGAGTGCTTGGAATGGGGGCGAAAAAAGTTCTGCGAAGTTCCTCGGCAAAAGCTCTTCTGTATTTTCAACAATAATTTGGGTATTCTGGACTCGTTCTTGTGCACAAACAATGTGCCGATTATACTGGCACAAGAAAATACAAGTTACAGGGGTGCGGAATTCTGTCACCCACGGAATCGAACCTTTGGCATGTTGTTCACCATTTCTTTGGCCTTTCAAGAGGAGAATTACTCCCACCTAAACCTCTACAACATGCAACAAACCGTTTAGAAAGTGGATCCAGGACTCGAAAAGCCTCCCTTGTAAGCCTGAAGGGAGAAGAAGCAATTGGAGAGGTGAACCAATTTAAGTACAGTAACTCGACCTTTGTTGAAGGCAGGTGACACGATGATTTGGTATCGGCCTCGGACACAATAGGGTGACATAAAGTGGGAAAATGGCGAAAAAACGAAGTGAACGCTACGAAGAAAAGCATTCGTTCTCGATGATTCAAAAAGGAATTTCGGACGAGTTTCCCGTAGGCATCTCGCCAATAACTGCAACGGTGCGTACGGCTGCAAGAATGTAGTCATATATTCATAAGCACCGCAGACGCTTTATACCAGTCGCTTCATATTTTACTTCGAAAATGAAGCAATAGAGCATCAGGTACGGTCGTCCATTTGTGGGCGGGCGGGCGTGGTGGGCGTTCGGGTCGGTATGTTGCAGCTTGATAGGGCCCTTATAAGGGTACCTCCACTGGAAAAGCGCTACGCAGAGCCTGCTGACGGTCGCGGAATTCCATCCTGCTAGGCTTAAAAATCCTTCTCATCGTAGGAATTTATCGCGCCAGCTGCCTTTAAAGGCAAGTGGGATGGGAGTGGGATAAATCCTCAAGGCGTGTAGGATTAATTCGCCTATCAGGAGCGAATTCGGCGCATCTGAGCAGACGCTGCGTGGCGCTTTTACCAAGCAATATGCTCTTATGGCGCCTATCAAGCTGCAACATGCCGACCTAGACGCCCATCGCGCCGCCCCACAAATGTCCGACTGATGCTGATGCTCGTTTCGATCGAAGTATAATATGAAGCAAGGGATCATATGAAGCGGCTGCGGTGCTGCGGTACGAGTACATGCGTGCAGCCGTATATACCGTGGCAGTTATTGGCACGATGCCAATGCCAAGCTCGTGCCCAATTGATTTCTGAGTCGTGTATAACAAAGGGTTTTTTCAGGTTTTTGACCATTTCACTTCGCTTTTTCGTCATATTCCGCACTATATACTCCCCTGCTACAAACTGGAGTTGGTGCATTTCAAAATGACGCCATTTATAGCGCGCACGGTATAGGGGTTTTACCATGAAACGGCTTTACTCCAGCCCAACAAGCCTTTCACTCTTACTTGTCCGTCATATCGGTGTCAGACCTGCTTGGAAGGGCCCGAATCACTTGACTTGGATTTCGAGTGACCCAGCATGACTTTGCATGGTCCAAATCTCATTCATATTACCACTGCAATTCTAGATGGAAGTGGAATGCATGGCTTATCCCAACGGTTGATTTATACGCGCTGCCCGTTCATTTGTATAGAAATTGAAAAAGCTAGAAGTTTTGGCGTTGACAAGTCCTGTTTCGAAATGCGCCAAGTACTTCACTGCCATTCACAATGGTAATGGCATTCTGAATGCGATTTGCCCATACAATGAGTCGAGGGAGTCGGTCGATGGAAACTTTAGGGTTCTTATCCTCCCAGTTTTTTTTTGTACCAATTACCTAGTTTTGGAGGGATAGAAGGCTTGGCTGGTTTGGGCGATAAATGATACGAATCGGACTTCTTTCTCTACCGTCCGCGTAGTGAAGGCACCTCCACACTTCTTCTCGCATAAACCTCCACACCTCTTCAACTTTTTAAAATTTCATAGCTTATGCTATATACAATAGTAAATTTTTCAGATGTTGATGGACCCATCGTTTCGTCTGTCAGATGAGCAAACGTTCACCGAAATGTTCCTTGTGCCTGCAAAGGGTGCAATAGATCCGTTAACGCTAACCAGGTGTGGACGTACTGTAGTTTCCATCCCGCGTGAAGAGCCTGATGTGCGCAAGGTAAAAGCAGTGGTATTGATTACTTCAGTTATACAACAAAATGAACCCAATTCCAGCCACATGGCTTGTTTCGTGACTACCTTCTGCTGAGTGCTAGCCTGGAGTCGTTTCACGATGTGGTCGATTCACGTTTGTCCACTCGTCTTGTGGCAAAATCGGCAGCGTTCTGGCAGATGGTTCATAGCTACGGTGGTCTCCATGAAGAACTGGCTGACGCAATGGCTGATATTAGGAAAGTTCGGTTAGTGTCCCACTAGGGCTAGTCGGCCAAGGGAGGGTAGTGTGCTAGAGGAACTCCTTGTGCTAAATTGGGATCACTGTAGCGTGAACACCCTTCTATGTGAGACCGGAGCTATTTTTACCTAAGTTTGGGCGAAAATCTTCACACCTATAATGGCAATCGCCATTTTGCACAAGGATTTCCTCAGATCTGCCCCTCCCCCGCCCCAGCCGATTTGCACCGCTATCGCATACCTGAACCAAAAATTTGCCATCTTTTCTTTCCTTGTAGGTTGAACTTGCAAGCTGTGGCCAACCTTGTTTGTGAAAGAGCGCGGAAGATCATGCGTTTGTACGAACAACGTGAAAAGAAGCAGAAGTTGCTTGCGAAGTTGTTTGTGAGTTTTTTTTTCTTGATTTCATCAGAGCACCTTGACCGGTTTGGTCCTCGATGTCGCTCTCAGCTCCCATTTATTTCCACATCAAATGTTTGTTGCATAAAGAAAAGACTTTTTTACTGGGTTGGCCCATAAGTAATGGCGTTTTTTTCTCACGCAAATTTTTATATGGAAAATGATATTTTTCCCAATATGTTCTACATTGTTTGATAGATAATTTTCTGCTCTATAAGATAGTATGGTTGCTTTCTTACTGCTTCCGGATTTTTGGCGATTTTTATTCCATTGAAATGAAAAGTCGAGTCGACCCAAAAGTGAGTTTTCGACAACAGCTTTTTGCAGTTTATCTCGGCTCTCAGATCACAGAAGAAGCTCAAAACTTGTGACATATATGGCCAAGGAGTGACGCTTCTATGACAGCTTGAATTGGTTCGAGCGATCAAGAGGTGGCAATTCGGACCTTGTAAATGTGAATCGCCCCTTGGGGAGCGACTGCCTGCAAAACGTACCCCCTAACTTTTGAACGTCTAACATCAGCTAAGGGTGGTGATAATGATAAGGAAGAATTCCATGACTCTAACGATTCTCAATCCTTTGGCATGAATTTCCATGAATAACGTAATTCAGTAAACTTGCAGTTGAATTCAATAGGGCATTAGGTTCGATGCTTGTCTCTGAGGTCAAAATTGAAAATCTTCGAATCGGGTAAAACATTGTAAGCACTCGCGTAACTAACCGTAGCCTCATGCCGTATACTTAGTCAACTGGGCCTGTGTGGTTTTAGCTTTTGTAATTAGAGCGTGAAAATAGGGAGGCTGTTCAAACATGCCATTTTCCGTGACTGGCATTCACGCTTGAGCGCTTAAGTATATAGTAGCGAAAGAGCAAACTTCAAAAAACTAAGAGGATAACTGTTAAGGCATGAGGAATTCTCTGCAAACCAGTATAGAGACTCCATATGGCAAAACTTTTGAAGACAGCCTCCGCCGCATCGAGTAGTCCATTATCTTTCCTCCCTTGTACAGGTAGCTCAGCCCCAACGCCCGCTGCCGTAGGATAAAAATGGTACGATCGCACCTCGTTTAACCGACTTTTCGCAACTGTGAATTCGGAAGCATAATTACGCGAGGTGGCGCGCGCAAAAAACCTCATTAAGCCGATTAGCGAGGTGCGAAGTGACCTCATTAGCCGAGGCACGTCGTGCTCAACTGCAGCTGACCTCACTTCAAGGAAAAGCTATTAAGCTATCCAAATCGGAATAAATCCATTGCAAGATTTCGGTAAAGTGGGTAAAAAGATTGCCATATATTTCATATATTTATTATTTTATTACTTAAACAAGAACAAGTGTACAAATTATTATCAATAATTAACAAATGGCATATTTGGCCAGAGGTCTTTCAAAGCGATAAAGAAGTCGTTATGGGGACAATATAGACGAGGCCAGAAGGTCATTACCTGTATTTAACCCGCCGAAGAGCAGGCAGTGAGATCTTAGCGATATGCAAGGAATCCCTCCGTAATTTTCAAAGATTTCCACGCGACTTCCAAGTCTTCGTAAGCCGTAGCGGCTGTTTCCGATCGATTTATGCCGAATTCTAGATAGCATGATAACTAGGAAGACCATATGGATAAGCTTTCCACTGACGGTCAATCAGTAATTAAGCACAATGCCATTTTGTTGAGTTTTACCATGTAGTGCCAGCATTTTTATAAGTAATTGTTCGTGAGCCTCACGTTTTTTTTTAATTTCCTGATAGTTTAGTTTTCACTCGATTTATTCCGATTTCGATAACTCAATGATCTCTCATTGAATGAGGTCACTTCGCACTCGAGCACGATTTCCCCCCTTGCTTAATGAGGTCCGCTATTCGCCGACCTCGTCTAATGATGTCCGCACCATGAGGTGAGCATAAGCGAGGCTTAATGAACGGAGGTTGCTGATCGTCACCATTTTTCATCTAACCTAACGCCCGCTCAGTTGGACCGCCTCACTTGCTAGCTGCCCTCTGACGGAGAGCCGCTCAGTTGCTCTTTGTTGGGACGGCGGGCAATACTCGGGATTGCAAGTCATTTTGCAGACCGCGATGGTGCCCTTTAGATAACTCTGCTCTCCTTTATCACATTTCATTCATTTGCATGAGCAAATACCAGTCGCATGCCAACCACATCTCGTAAGGTAAAACGCATAGAAATCACGAGTGATGCAATTTTTGTGGTGCAAAAGCTCGACTAGCAACATGCACTAAAAGCCGCTCGCTACCGTAACCCAAATTCGGACGCCGTGTCTTTGAAAGTTTTTTTTGCCTTTCAGGAGTTCCTTCGAGTTTTTATTGTTTTTCGTATTCTTTTCATTGCATTGGATGATATCCACTACTGAGAGATGTGATAAAGAGATTTTCGAGCCAGGGGTTGCCCACGGATCGCAGGGCGGTGTAACTGTAAGGGAGCAATTTCGTGTTCTTGAGGGCTCTTGTTGCTTTTTTCCCTCATTGAGGAATTACTTATCAGCTACTGTTTCATAATTGATCAGCAATTATTTTGCCACTTTTATCGCGGGAGCTGTCTTTAAATCGAGCGAAATATTTTGGGATGAGAAATAAGCCGGTCATTACTTTTGGCCGAATCCCTAAAATGAGGTCACCTGCTCACTCAGGGAAGTCCGCCAACTTACCATGGAACTTTGAATGGAGACCTGGGTAGATCGATAGAGTCTATAAGGTTATTTACAAATATAGATAGCAAAACTGCAACCTGCATTTCACAAGCAACTTATGAGCAGGTAAAGTTTGTAATGGTGCAGTAGGGTGGAGGCTTGTGGCTGAGCTGCTGCAAGCATAACGCGAGAAATCCGCAATAGCGTCAAAGACGGGCTAAGAAACGCGGAACCTTACCGGCTGAATCACCGACGACCTCGATTCGACCTATGCTACTACTCGCTTATGCTTCACAGCTCACCACCACGCCTCCACCCTACTGCACCATTACAAACTTTACCTGCTCATAAGTTGGTTGTTGAAATGCAAGTTTGTCAGTTTGCTATCCTCTATTCATAAAGAACTTATAGACTCCATCCGGACTAGTCGTCTCCATTTAAAGTTCCATGGTAAGTTCGCGGACTCCCCTGGTCATTGCCAAGGTGGTGGGGGAAAGCACGCTAGATTAGACTGCGGCTACTCCTAGCTCGTCTGCAGACGCTAAAGACTAGCACACTCTCACACTGAAGTCCCACGGTTTTCTTGCCCATGTGGCGAATGAGCCTGCAGCTGCAGCCGTGTGCCTTTTTCTCCGCATGAGAAAATGCACGGGTACTGGGCTTTAGTGTAGTGCTATCCGTGTGTTCTTTCCATACTCCGCCAGCGCTGTCTTTAAGGTGCAGCAAAGTTCAAGGTGCGTCGATAGCAAGGTCCTGCAGCCAGGGCACCCATCGCGCTTGTAGAATCATTTCCTGGAAGATACGACCCTCCCCTAGTTGCCATCGCTCTAAAGTTACGACCCCCACTCCCCATACTAACCCACCACTTTCCTAGATTTTCTCAACTTCCTACCATTTTTTCCCCGAGAAATTTCCAGTTTTTTGCCAAGAATTTCCCGTCCAGCAGAGGGGCGAGGGGTAGCAACCCAGCCGAATAGCAGTTCTATATATGGTCTTTGCAAGTCCCTCCCCACAACGAGAAATCGATCCATCCCCCCCTGATCCCGTTTATCGCCGTCCGTGAAAGAGAGAAATCGCTTAACCAAAAAAAAATTTTCTTAGCGCAAATTACGACTCCCCCGGCCCCCCCCGTTAGGATCATCCAACAGCAAAGCGAAACACCGCGTTCAACGATACGAGAACAACGAAAAGTGAAAAGTGAGAGAGCGCAGACATGTCGCGCGTTGGCCATGGTTAGACGCCTGCCCATCGGCCTCGTCGGGCGGTATACGTGGACAGCAGTTGAGTATTGCTGACCCCCAAAGCATCCTTTTCCGTGCTTTTTTTTTGTTCCGGAGAATGCCACGATACAGCTGCAACCCATTTTCTACTCATAGGAAAGCGACGCAGAAATGCATGCAGTTCAGTGTTACAGTTTGTCTAATAAGCCGCTGGAAGGGATCATCACGGCGAAGACTATTCTAGTAGGACAGAGTGCGTGCGAAAGAATGCGCGTTACAGCGCTAGCCTCAACACCTGCCTCTCTTCCTAAAAACAACTCATGGGTTTCGAGTCTTTTGCGCGTGGGTGTGGGTCATCTCAAGCGCGGTTGGCGTGCACGCGCGCCAGGCCTGTTTATTCTGTTTTTGTCGTTTGCGTGCTCCAACCTTACTGGTCGTAGAACGCGGCTGGGCGCTCGCTCTAAAGCAACCCTCTTCCCCACCTATTCAAACGTCGTTCCGGGACCGCCTGTATCTTTATCTGTTTGTAATTATCAACCGCATCAAGGAATTAGCATCTATTCAACTACCCCAATTTTCGGGAAACAGGCCGGTCTTGATCGACTTTTTTTCTACTGGGGGCAGATTTGGCTGAAAGTTTTGTCCGCAGGGGTAATTCGACCTCCTAAAGACAAATATCACATCCACTTGGCCTGAAAATGCCTCGCGCCCGCGCCAACAAAAACCCTAACCAATCACCACCCCCTGGAGCCCTGCGCACAGTTGCGCGAGCGCGAAATACCCTAGGCTATCAAGATCCCCCCTGAAAATTCTGTTATACGGAGTTTATTTACAAACTTAGATCGGAAACACTGGTGAGCAGATTCGCTGCCGTCAGCACATGTCCTCCTCCCCCCCCCGCCCTCTCCCTACCCCCAACTGGAGCAGTCTCTTGAAATGTTTATTGTCGCAGTTGAAATGAAACCGGACTGAATTTTCAGGATGCGCTTGCCTGCGTGAAAGCCAACACTGTGCAGATGCTGCAATAATAAAAGTGATTATCGCAAAAGTGAATGAGTGTATTGAAACCAGTGAAAGAGGTTTTTGAACTCGTGAGGCTCAACGCGCGTGCAGTCTTTCAGTGTGAGCACGTATTTCTAGACCTTTTGTATTTCTCTTCCAATTCGATGGAACTGGTTGCAGCCTTCTCTTGACTGAATCAATTTCAGGCATCTTGGGTCACAACTGAAGGAAATGTATGGTGTGATAGGCCGAATGATGCTCGAAGACTTTGCCTCGTTGATACAAAAGAATTTTGCAACGAAACCTGAAAGGGTGTGATGTTAAACGTATATGTAAGCATTTTAGATAACACTGTTCCTTTTTCTGCTTTACCCTTCAAATAACGTACTATGCAGGTCTTACCTGTAAGGTGGATCTTCTTTAGGTTGCGTACTGAAATCACGTCGGTGCTTTCAAGAGGAATCGGGCGCCAGTTGACGACTGGGGGAGGGGGGGGGCGATTTTTGCCCTTTTTAACTACTTCCCACGTTTTGACGTATCCTTATACAGCCTCTTCCCTAGGTTGACAGTCTTTAACCAGGGACCAGTCGGATCGCCCGCCTTCGGCGGGCGATCCTCCTTATGCGTGTGAAGTGGGTCCCCGGCCATCCAAACTGAGGCCCAGTCGGATCGCCCGCCTTCGGCGGGCGATCCTCCTTATGCGTGTGAAGTGGGTCCCCGGCCATCCAAACTGAGGCCCAGTCGGATCGCCCGCCTTCGGCGGGCGATCCTCTTTATGAGTGTGAAGTGGGTCCCCGGCCATCCAAACTGAGGCCCAGTCGGATCGCCGCGCTTCGGCGAGCTATCCTTTTTAGTGGTGGTGGAAGTGGTCCCCGGCCATCCAAACTGAGGCCAGTCGGATCGCCCGCCTTCGGCGGCGATCCTCCTTATGAGTGTGAAGTGGGTCCCCGGCCATCCAAACTGAGGCCCAGTCGGATCGCCCCGCTTCGCGGGCGATCTCGCTTCATGAAGTGTGAAAGTGGGTCCGCCGCCATGCAAACTGAAGGCACAGTCTGATCCCGCCTTCGCGCGTGCGATCCTCCTTATTGAGTGTGAAAGTGGCGTCCGGCATCCAAACTGAGGGCCAGTCGGATCGCCCGCCTTCGGCGGGCGATCCTCCTTATGAGTGTGAAGTGGGTCCCCGGCCATCCAAACTGAGGCCCAGTCGGATCGCCCGCCTTCGGCGGGCGATCCTCCTTATGCGTGTGAAGTGGGTCCCCGGCCATCCAAACTGAGGCCCAGTCGGATCGCCCGCCTTCGGCGGGCGATCCTCCTTATGCGTGTGAAGTGGGTCCCCGGCCATCCAAACTGAGGCCCAGTCGGATCGCCCGCCTTCGCTACAGAAAATTTTTTTTGCAATTCCAGAACATTACCGTTTCACATTTGGTATATACCCCCCCCCCCCTAGTGGACGGTTGTGAAATTTTCGTAAGCGAGAGGGGTGGAATACGGTCACTGTATGCTTAGTGGATTGAACTATATACACATGCTAAACAGTTATGTTACCCGTCGCTAGCCCCCCCCCCCCATTAGAAATTGCTTGTAACAAAATGCGAGTCGATCGCAGAGCGGGTTCATCCAAACACTGCTCGCAAAACTGCTTTAAGTTCTAGCGTAGCAACTGCTCATCTGCCCGATGTTCACAGGGTTAGCATCTGCATTGTATACAATAATGTCGTGAATCGTAGGATAACACAACCATGTTATTATCAAGAATTTCGTGCATGAAAAAGTGATATATGCTTCACACGGTTATATTTTCAAGAGTTGGGGGGGCCCTTTTCCATCCAACGCTCGATCAGCCTTTTACTCCAACGTTTTCTTTCCCTGCTCGATCGGGTAGTTCCGGGTTCGAACTTCGAAATTTTTACTTGGTTCCCCGCCTACCCAGACAAACGCCCGCTTACTGCAATCTGCCGGGCTCTTTCCAACGCCCAGTTCGGATGTGCCTCCTTCTGTGTATCCACCTGCCCACTTTTTACTCGAGTCCCTTTTCCCGCTGCCGAGCAGTTCCGGGTCTGAATTTTGAAGATTTGCGTCAGGCCCCGCCTGCCCGAACAAACGCCCTGCTCACTTCGGGTATGCGCCCACGCCCATTGTGGGTGTAGTCTAACGTGGTGCATAGAGAATGATTTTGTCCCGGGTCCCTGTGATCTCTCCGGAGGAATTTTACGAATTTTTGTCGTTGGCACTACTCACTTCGGTGCACGCCCCGTCTATAGTGTGCGAGGCTGTTTGTGTGTATTTGGCATATTTTCAACATGCCCTCACCCCCATCCCAATGTTGACGGCGTTTAAGTGTTTTGTTGACGTTTTCAAGGGACACCGCTCAGCTGAGTATAGGCCCCGCCCATTGTGGGCGGAGCCTATTCTCCTATTGGTCCGACAAACGGACAGACAACTTCTGCTTATATATAGAGTATGAATGGCTTGACGACCTTGTTTCCAGCTTCTTAAGAGTTCACATGAGTTTTGCCAGAGCGAGGCATCGTAAATCCCGAACCAAGAGCGAAGCATATAGTTCAAATGCCGCCCCCCTCAAGCGCCGCTGGAATCGAATGAGTCCATCCGGTATCCCATCATTGCGCTCTTGTCTTCTTGAATTCGTATCACTACCCTATCACCATTGGTAAAACAAGGCAGCGAGCCGCCCTCACTCGCCCCCTCCTCGCCTCCAATTTGCGCCCTTGTCGGCCATATGACTTAGCACTTGACTGCATACACGGGGTTTTGTATTTCGGCTCGGCGACAAGCTCGCCCACAACGGGTGTGACTCCCTCATTTCATCTGCCAACTGTTTGCCTATCGTTTCCCACAATTTCCGCTCTCCGGGATCTTCTGGAACCGAATTACGAATTTTTGAAAGTTTGTAGCGAGCACCGCCCACCTATAGCACGCCCCGTCCATCACGGGTGTGACTCCCTCATTTCATCCGCCAACTGACTGCTTATCCTTACCCACAATTTCCGCTCTCCGGGATCTTCTAGAACCGGACTACGAATTTTTGAAATATGTAGCTCACAACTGTGCGCACGCCCGCCACAGTGGGCGGGCTTAGCTCGGTTCACGTGTGTTCCGTACTCTTGGCCCATGCCCTACCCAACCCACCCTTGACCCGTCCCTTCTAGCTGGCTCTTCAGGTGATTCCGAATTTCCGGACAGACAGACAGACAGACAAACAGACAAACAAACAGACAAACAGACAAACAGACAGACGTTGCCGTTTATACTCCCCCATAGCTATGGCATGGCAAAAATCTGGGCTGGCCAGCTCTCTTTGCACCAGGGCTACGAATTTGTCTGTAACCAATTTTTCCATAAAAAACGCAAATCGTGCTTTCTATAGGGATTGAGAATCCTTCACCTTATATTTTTTCATCATTATCAATGCTGTATTTCTCTGTATTCGTTGGCAAAGAGTTAAACAGCAAACTAATCCGAAAATGGGAAGCAAACCAATTCAAGCTTATAGTGCTCTTTCTACAGAAAATCCTTGCTAAAATAGTGTGTACTAACAATTATTCCGATGACCACGTGTGTGTAGCGAGTAATACGAAGGACTGGCTGTATAAATGAAATGGTGTGGGTACGGCTGGTTGTATTTGCTTTCTGTTTGTGTTTGGAGAAACTACATCAAAATCATGCACAGTGAAAATAATATGAATTTTTTTTGATATGGATTTGTTGATCGTGATTCGTATACAATTCGCGCGGTCCACGTGGCCCACAAAGCGCGCATTAAATGCGTATCACGCTGTCGTCAATATGTTAAAGCTGGTTATGAGCCCGTAAATGCTTGATGTTTCTGTTGTCTTCACCTACCATCCAATAGGCCTACGACCGTGCGCTGATCATCTGCGCCCTCTCATCGAGAGAGAGTTAGGTGAAGTTGATTAAGCCCGGGGATCAGAAATCATTTCGAGAACGGCCTCGTCTCTCCCAATCAAGCCTGCGGTGACTGCTTCTCTAAGAAAGCGCAGACGAGCAGCGACTGAGGTGTTCATATAGCGTGTGACATGATGGTGGGTCATCAGTAAAACCATACAATCACAAGCTTCCGGCCTTTCGCACTTGGGTGGCTGGTGCGGTCTATTCTACTGTGAACCTGCCCAGCTTGCATTCACAAAGGATTCACCTCTCAGGTAATTGTATAATGCGTCGTGCGCTAAAGAGAAGTTTCAGGGCGAGTTGTCGTGTGTTTTGATGGGTCTGGTACAAGTTCGACGATTCAGCTTCATGTCTGTTGTTAGAACTGAAATAATGGAAGCACTGAAAGGAATTTTACGGCACGAAGTCAAACTTCATATTGTGGAAAGTGGTCTTGACCTCACTGATTTTGATCCTACTCTCAAGTAAGTTAGATTCTAATCAGTCAGCTGGTTTGTTGTGCTGTCCCACTACCTGTCCTGATTTTGCAGTCAGCTTGGAGAACCTGTACGGCGGTTGAAGTTCAAGGATTGGGTGAAAACTGTAGAAGATGTTACAAAAGAATTTTTCGACTTTTGCAAGAGAGTTCAGGTTAGATTGTTATGGTTGACTATATTTCCACCTACTACACCCTTTCAATTTCTTTTTCGCATTTTTTTCTTGTCAGTTCTATTTTTTTTTCTTGTTTGCAGAGCCTCCAAGATGTGATTTGCGAAAGTGCAGAGCGGGTAAGGAGCAACGCTCATGTGACGGGTTTGAATGGCTTGAATTTTGTCAGTGAAGATTCTTTGCAAATACGTGCCCCTGTAGACTTGTCATCAAGCGACCAAGATGTAAGTTATCGTGGCATGAGCAGTTTTGGTACCTTCACCTTTTGCTGCTTGGGCTAAAATTCAGTTGCTTATTCAGGTCTCATTTGGTGGCGCTGGCGCTTCGACCCCAGAAACCTCTGGAGACCCAGCAGCTTTGCTGGCTGTTGAGGTACGCTCTTTGCCGCAGCTCATTCGAACTGCTTCAATACTGACTGAATTCGCTCATCACTGCGCCCAAACTCGCCTTTGTCGGTTGCTTATTGCTCGATTTAAGGTGAGCTATGAACTTTTCAATCCAAATCGTCGAATGTTTGCAGTGAAATTATTACTCGGATTTTTATTCACATGGTGACGAGTATTACTTTTTTAATTTGACCTGACTTCCCTTCGAATATTTCTCGTGGGAGGGAAAGCAAATATCAACAAGAAAAAATTTTCTAGCAGACTCCTTCCTCCCGCCCTCCCGAAAGCAATGACTGCCCTCGGCGAGGATTTCATAAGGATAATGTGCCCTAGTTTTACCCTTATTCCGTCAGTGACGATGCTCTTCTTTGTATGCGTAAAACTATTCATCTGAGCAGAGAAATTTAGCCATGAGTTCTTCCCGATCGGCGTTCGCTTCCTTTTCATCGTCTGAGAAGAAGGGGTGCCCAATGACATTGCTTAATCGAGTGCGCCCCAAGCTCATTCTAGATTGTGCCTTTTCCGATCGCGTTCTTTTACTACATTTGACTAGGGGGCAGTAGTCAGCGTACTCATCCATGTTGCACGGAGATGGCGTTTGACCCTGACCAGGACCGACTTTCTCCCGGAATCTTGCATGGGTTGGTGGTTTCCAGAGGAGTGGCTAACCTGAGCCGTGCAATATTTCCATTTGTAAGACCAACGTTTCGGCTTCTTCATCTTCGCTAGACCGCGGTGACGCGAAATCGGCCACATAGGCTGTACCAGTGCTTCAAGAAAATAATGGGAATGAAACTCCATCGTACTTCTTTTGTGAGTCATCCAAGAAACCATCGTACAACACGGAAACCTGTATCAGCTCACACCTCTGGTTCGTGGTATGATTCTTGTTGGAGCCGGGGGCAGCCATGACGTGGAAGAAATTAGTTCCATTAGTAAACGCGATTTTTCCTACCTTTACTTCTTCTAAAACATGGTTCCCCGTACCATGCGGTTCATTAAAGCCGAGGTGGCAAAACCCCTTTTCCCGCTTCTCCCCCCCCCTTGCTGGACCCATCTCCGCCCTAAGGCAGTTTCAAGCCCACCTCCGTTGGAACGTTCCCTCTTCTCGTGACCCTACGAGGGAGGAGGGGACGTCTCTCTTTTCCCACAGGTCGATCAGGAGGAGCACCAGAGGACTTACCCCACGCACAGGATGGACACCACTTAGCTCGAACAGGTCAAGTACGACAAATCTCCCATCCATCACTTACTCTTCGGCACACGCTTGAACCTCACTGGAGTGTTCATAAAAGAAACGGTGCTGATTAAAGAGTGATCGTGCTTTTTTGAGAGCATCGGCTTCTTCAATATAAGATGGGCTGACGTGACTTACTTGCCATGGATGTGGTACTCAAAAATGTTTTAGTTTTCCTCTCGAGAACGTGGGGTTCGTCATCCTCAAACGTTGTTTTAAAGGCATACTGTACTTTTACCTCCGTGGATCCTGGTCCTAGCCAGGATCCACGGAGGTAAAGGTACATAAATGTGTGGTGAGTAGGTTCGCAGGAACGCGCTGCTTTGTCCGGACAGAAGTGCACGGACACGGGGCTGGAGGGTAGTGATACAAGGGTGCCGTTTGAGACCACGCTCGCGCTGTCCTGAAGATGTAGCGCACGCGTCGACGCCGAAATTCCACTGCGAATTTTCAGTCAAAAATAGACAGCTACCAGACGTGGGAGGGCGCGAGGGCGTAGACAAGCTTTTCCGGCTACGGTTAGGCGTGTGACTGGTCCCGCGGCAACTGCGGTGTAGTGCGGTCCTATTCACTTCGGACATAGCAAAGACCAGGCTCCATGGGGGGCGAGTGTACAGTTTGTCTTTAACTTACGTTTTAATCCTCTGGCTCGATTCGGGATATGGTCCCAGAAGCGACCGTATCCCGAACCAAGTTTTCTCTTGCAGGTCTTTTACTGTGAAAGTTCTGATCTTTTTTATTTTGAAATCCTGTAGAATAAGTTACTTTACAGATTTGGTTGAAGTGAGGAGCGCTGCTCTTTTTTTAGAACGGGCGCGAGCTATGAACGCTGCTCTCTGGGGGTACGAGTATAGAATTTCAATATTACAGCTTCAAGACGGTGCGTCGGACCTAACCACGCCGGAACAACTAACGCAGCTGATTTTGTTGTTGAGGGGGTACCAACAGAATTGTGCCAACCACGGATGGCACAAAACAGAGGTGATTAGTTGATTCCCTATGATCTTGACCATTTGGTTAATTTTCTTTCCAATCTGCTTGTTTTACAGCCAGTCGCTGTGAGCCCACTGTCGACTTGTCTGCAGAAATTGTGTTTAGAGTATATTGAGCGTTTTCATGCTCAACGTCGTTCGAAGATGAGGTACGTTTGTTCACTTTTAGATTCTCGTGCTTAGCCCTCACCAGGGAAGTCCGCCAACTTACCATTTAACTTTGAATGGAGACCTGGGTAGATCGATAGAGTCTATAAGGTTATTTACAAATATAGATAGCAAAACCTGCATTTCACAAGCAACTTATGAGCAGGTAAAGTTTGTAATGGTGCAGTAGGGTGGAGGCTTGGTGGTGAGCTGTGAAGCATAAGCGAGGAATCGCATACGTCGAATCGAGTCGTCGAACTCACCACTGAACCACCACGATTCGATGTATGCGATTCCTCGCTTTCACAGCTCACCACCAAGCCTCCACCCTACTGCACCATTACAAACTTTACCTGCTCATAAGTTGCTTGTGAAATGCAGGTTGCAGTTTTGCTATCTATATTTGTAAATAACCTTATAGACTCTATCAATTTACCCAGATCTCATTCAAGTTTCCATGGTAAGTTGACGGACTTTCCTGGTCAGGAACGATACCCCTTGGAATATTTTACCTTGTGACCCGTTAAGGCAAACCCCACGATTGCATGTGTGGGTAAAGACATTCAGTGACGAGCCTGTATTCGCTAACTGACTTCCAGGGAGGAAAAAACCAAAAAAATCCAGGAGAACACCGTAAGAACCTGCTGGCAATTCCACTGGACGAGTTGTCCGGAGCTGCTCGTTTTATGTGAGCAGAGTGATATCCTGCCGCTTTTGGCTCATCAATCGTTTCGTTGCGTCACGAAAAATGAATGTCTAAAAAATGAGGTCGTTACAGGATAGGAAGGGTGGACGTCAAAACTGCAGCTCATGAGGGCCGCAGCGCCATTGTTATTTTCTCTCAAAGGGCGAAATCGGGAGTCTTAGAGAATGAGATTACTTGTACAAGGAACGACGCCTACGAATTGCATGGGCGCGGGACTGCTCTCAAGTGAGAGATTTGACTCTTACTGTAGGTAGGTCCGCAGCGGCAGAAGTGCAATTAGGGTGACTTCTGCAGCTGCG
This sequence comes from Cooperia oncophora, assembly GCA_036418165.1. Classification (NCBI taxonomy): domain Eukaryota; kingdom Metazoa; phylum Nematoda; class Chromadorea; order Rhabditida; family Trichostrongylidae; genus Cooperia; species Cooperia oncophora. Next base: position 7,330 of record MU913281.1, on the reverse strand, counting down.
CACCTACCTACGTGGGACAAGAAAGCCTGAGGCTTCTAATTGCTCGATCTTACTGATATCTCCGCACAGTAGTACGCCATGCGCGCACGCCATGCAGCCTCGTCGCTGTTCGTTAGCACCATCTCGCCGATAGATGTTCGATGGTCTTACTGAAGCCACTTTCTGAAATAATTTAGATCTAGAGGTCTCACTTGCTTTTGTCAAGTCCATCAAACACTGTCCCGGTGAGAGAATGCTATTTGCCACTGGACCATGCTCTAAATTCTAAGATCAGTGGACTGGGAAAGATTCACAGAACTTCCACCAATTTTTTTGTAACTGTTTTTGCTTTGAAGTTCAATGCTGGATGCAGAATTATGGAAAGCGGCCGAAGTAGGAGCTGAATTTCAATGTCTCGTCGATGAATCTCTTCGCACAGGCCGATTAAGAAATGTGCCTACGCCTGGCATATCTGTAGGAGGAGGAGAGGCGCTTATGGTCGATAACACGTCGTATGTGGTTGTGAAGTCAGTTTCTCTTCAGTTTTACCTTTCTCTTCAGGTTAAGCTGTTAGAGACCCTCTCTCTGGGGCGAAAGCAATTGGAAGGGACCGCGCGACGAGTACTCTTGTTGCCTGCGCTCTTCATCTCAGCGAGTTAGTGATCGCTTCGCCCACTTGGGCTCAGGCTTAGAAGAGTGCGTCGACCGAAGCCGTTGCGGCCTAGCGTCGCCGGGTGGTCCCCTACAGCTGCGTTAGCGCCCTCACTTCTGGCTGTCAAGTAGTTTTTGATGATTTTCTGGTTGTTTTGCTATTATTTTGTATTCAATTTAGCTCCGCTTTAATTTTCTCGAAAATTCTCGCTGATTATTGTGAATGTTTCTCTGCACTACCGGAATTCGCTGCCGATCTCTTGTCACGTGTTGTCGAGCTTCTCAAAGGGTTCAACAGGTACACATTTTTTACAATTTTTTTTCTTGTGGGTAAATGTCTTAGTAGTAGGCTTGGGGCACTATTCCAGTTAGGTATAGCATTCTGTGCGACAAAGGTAGCTGAAGGGTGGGGGGCACTCAGCGGCACGTCTATGTCGCCTCATTTCTGCGACATAGCCGTTCCGCCGCGCGGCGCACCCTGTGAGTATCAGGCTCAGACTTGTGGTACGAAAAGAGTGATGATAATTGTAATTGCAGTCGTTGTTGTCAGCTGATCTTGGGTGCGGGAGCTCTACAACTGGTTGGCCTGAAGACGATTTCGGTTCGGAATTTAGGTAGCTCTTTTACTCGTTCTTCCATTTTGCTGTCGTTACAAAATGTTTATTCTAGCTCTCGCTTCACGATCCTTACAACTGATCGTCCATTTTGTGCCGTTCGTAAGTCATGAAGCTGAACTGGCCCTCAGAGATGATCAGAAGCACTTGCTACGTCATTTCAAACAGGTTTCACTTGCATTTATGGAGCTCCAGTTTCAGATTTGAGCAGCGTTCAAACTTCTCGGTGAAGCGCGTGAAGTATGAACGCCTCAATGAGCGGCGTAGCCAAGCAGGAATCAGGCATGGTGTATAGCCTTGATTTCTGCTCTACCCCTACAATTACATCAGCGCTACATTTCCAGTCCTTCAGTTCGTTGTAGTTCACCAGCTACAAACTTTTGAAATGAGGATCCTGCGGTTTGAAGGCTAGCTCCGCCCACTGTGGGCGGTCTCAACACACTTGAGGCGTGCCCAACACTCGCCAGATTGCTATTTCTGAGCTCTCTCGCAAACCAAGTTGATGAACTTTGTAGGAAACGCCGCCCATCGCAAGTACGCCCCGCCCATTTTGGGTGTGTCTCCCAGTTAGTCTGGCAACCCCTTGCTAACCTTATTCCACTTTTTCCCATCTCTGGGCTGCTCCGGAAAGCGAATTATGAATTTTTGTTCGCGGTACCGCCAGCTTTCAGAGCATGCTGCCAACTGTGGGCGGCTTCGCATAGGTCAGGTGTGCTCTTTACTTCTTGTCCCATGTCCTACCCATCCCCACCTTGACCCGACCTCTCCAAGTCGTTCTTCAGGTCGAACCGAATTTCCGGACAAACAAACAAACAAATAAACAGACGAAGTAAATTATATGGTGGTTGATTGTTTGCCGTTCAGGCTTTAACTGACTACAGTGACCATATCGGGGAGATAACATCAAAGCTTGTCAGTGTTATAGATCATCACACGACTAATTGCTTGAACAATGTATGTCGCTTTCTCATAATTTTCATTCATCAATTGGCACCTTTCTAAATTAAAGATTAAAGAATATGAATTTCTGCTGTTTCAGTGGGAGATAAGTTCCTCAGTGCCATCGGCGGCGTTTCAGCAGATCTGTCGGCAGATGCAGAAGTTTCATAATAATGGCTTAGCAGGCATAATACCAATGACAACAATAAAGGTAGTGCATCTCAGTTTTTCTATCTTTCGTTGATCGCCACAATTCTGCAATCCGCGTTTCGCGTAGAGTGGGAGTTATTACTTCAGGCAGTGGTGCGTGGAGGCAGCGTTCAGACTTTGCGATCGCTGGCGCGTCGCGTACATGACGTCGCGCTGCTCTTATCAACAGCGCTCCAGTGGTAGGGTAGGAAATGCAGCTGTAGACGAGTATCGATCGGCGTTGACCGTTAATATATTGGAAGTTAGCGAAGGATTATAGGGGGTAAGGCATGCTAGCACACACAGTCCGGTATCGATCGGCGCTGGCGCGTATTATGCGGAGAGTATAGGAAGAATAGGGATAACACTGTAAGGCTAGGCGCTACGCTTTGTCTCCTATACTCGCTCCAAAACAAACAGCGGGCTGGCCCCGATTCGAACCCGTTTAAATTTGGTGGCGTCTAGACTGGAGCGCTATGGCAAGCGCAGTAGCGTGTGGACGCGCTTCATCGCGAAATCTGAACGCTGCCTTAGGGAATAGGTTGGACGAGACGGGAGAGCCTCAATACTCCTAAAAAGTGAATCAAATATTTAGGATAGATTTTTGTGGATTAGATCCAGCTCAATCATTGTCACTCATTGCACATTTACGGTGTTCGAAACGGTGCTTTAGTTTTATGGATTTCAGGCCTTATTTGAGACGGTTCATGAGCATTTCAAAGGAAATTTGAAATTGCAGCTGGCGAAGATTGGAATTTCACCGCACGACTCGCTGAAATACGGGTGAGACATACTTTGCTGGTCATTCTACGACTCTTAAACATTTTCTGCTGAACCGATGAAATGATTTGATTTGATCGGCTATGCAATTACCTAGAAACCGGAAATCATCATTTCTGACCTCTACACGTAGGATCCCGGAGGCTGACAAGTTCTCCATTGGTGACTTCGACGCTTATAACATTAAGGTGTGGGCAAAGCATGTAGAAGACTCCTTGTGCAAAACTAGTAATGCCATACTGGAGATAAGGACGTCTTTCTATGTTTGAAGGGATGTCCGCGATGAATGAAAAAGTTCAAAGTACGGCAAATCTGTTTGAATGAGGTTAATCTCAGTTTTGCACAAGGTTTTCTTCAAAAGCGTTCTCCAAGCTTTGGGTGGATGTGAAGCTGTAGAGTGGGCACATTGTTCTCACGACCCGCGCCCACCGGCTTACAGGTGTGGAGTGTTGCTTCCCAGCCGTGGCATCACAGTGCGAGTTGGCTTGGAATGTAGAGTCGACGTACAGCGTCGCAGGCATGCTAAGTGAGTTGCCAGGACGGATGCTGAGTACGTCACTCACCTACAACTCCTGTTTTGCTGCGACTGGGAAGTAAGCTCCACACCCCTAGCTCACAGTCCGAGTCCCATCATGGAGCGGGGAAATGTAGTTCGCGCTCGGCCTCCGGAGCAGTTCTTCTGGATGGATGTCAATTTTACAGTCGATTTGAGGTGTAGACACACGTCGTACCAACCACTACCATTCTATCCATCCCGATGATAATCCCTGCCCGCTCAGCGCATTCCGTGCACTGGAGTAATCCCTACACGGCGCCAGAATCAAAAGGAGGTTGGGAGATCTATCGTTGCGACGAAGCTCATATACTACTTGCTGTTTCTTAGCCAGTTTACACACCGGAGTATCCAATGTTGGATCAGTCAGGTCCGATGCGAATACTCGTACAGTGTAGTTCGCTGCGGACGGTTGGGCGTGTCAGGCGGGATGAGTTTGGCGCGGTGCCAAACCCGTTCTCCACCAGTTGTTAAAGCGAGCAAATGATATGACTGTATCATATCGTTCGTATTACTCGTTTTCTACCACTTTTTGTCGCATGCGCGCTTCAACAAGAAGGCAGAGAACGGCTTTGACGGGCTCATACTGCCTGACACGCCCAA
>MU913280.1:3958-25049 GCA_036418165.1 Cooperia oncophora | reverse complement strand
CTGCACTGGCGTAATCTGTTTCCGAGTGTATGGCAGCACCACTCCGAGCAGCATATCAGAAACAGCACAAGGCACTTCAGAATCTTTAACGAGGACTACTACCACTGAAGCAGTCACGGACACTGTCACATCGACTGCTCCCAGTACTGTCTCTCAGACAGTCACAGACGCCACCGTGGCAACAACCACAACGACTGCTCCCACGACGACGACAGAAACCACCACAACGAGTGCTCCCACTACGACGACAGAAACTGTCACAGACTCCACCACAAGAACCACCACAACGACTGCTCCCACGACGACGACAGAAACTGTCACAGCCACCACGGTAAGAACAACCACAACGAGTGCTCCCAGGACTACGACAGAAACTGCCACAGATGCCACCACAGGAACAACTACATGGACCGCTCCCGGAACCGTCGCAGACACTGCCACATCAACTGCTCCACGAACAGTGACAGGAACCGTCACAGAAGCCACCACAGGAACTGCCACATCGAGTGTCACGGCAATCGTCACAGAGACCGTCACGCGGACACCAGGTACCTTTCTATGGCCTCCTTTGTTCTGTTTGATTCCAGCTATCTGTCGCCGTTTGCTTTCCAGAAACGACGACTCAGCCTACGAACAGAACGTCCACTGAGGTCATAACAACGATACAAGCCACAATCACCTATATTACAAGTTGGTGGACATTATCATATCACGCTCCTGTGTTATGTCTTGGGAGAGGCCACTATTCAGCGGGGCTTAACCAGGTCTTCCACTGACGTGCCGGAAGTCATTGCTGTTGAGGGGAGAGGGTGACATGTCCTGACTTTGATAAGCCATCTTGGAACAAATCATGTCTTCGGATACTAATTTGTGGCTCTACGTCCTACAAAAGAAAAAAAAAGACAGTACCGTCGACAACACAACCCTCTTGAAGTTTGATTTGATTGGGTGACCACAGAACATAGGGAAGATTAGTATACACACTACAAGGGAGGTCGTTCAGGGCGTGGTGCGCTTTTCGAAAACGGTTTTTTGCATATTGTAGGGGCTCATGCAAGGACCTGAAAAGTGTGCTTCATTTTCGCTGCGCGCTTCCAGGAAAGGTAAAAAACGAGTGAAAAGAAATCTGTGGAATCTGCTTCGTTCTGGGCCTCTATGCGGCGTAGGTCACTTGCAACTTTGACCAGTTGCTGAGTGGGGGGTCCTTATAAAGGGGCCGTTTGAATCGAAGCGAAAAATCGCCGTAAGTGAGCTTCCAACTTGGGTCATGTGCTCAAGGGTGAACGGCTTCTTGCAATGGTTTCATCAACGATAAGAGCGCTAGCATAGTCGAGCATCGGATGGCCTAGCGGATAGAGTGGAGGTTTCGCAATCGGACAGTGAGGGTGGGGTTGATGGTTCGGCTCCCCTTGCGTCGTGGCTTTTTGCATTTTTTAGATTTCGCTGTTCTCGCTTCCATTTGTGTCTGCGCATGAATATAACTCGGATATTTGCCATTTATGGGCACATTCTGAGTAGCTGTACCTCATGAGTCAGTGCTATTCAACTATTTCGATTTTCACGCACCATTGAACAAGACTGTGCTGGACGTTGTTCTCATTAGGCGTACAGTGTGAGACTGATTGCCAAGATTAGTTAACTTCTGTGGTGTCAATTATAGAAAATTTGGGGCCACTTCTTCTTTCCAGTGAATTCGTTATGTACACCCATGTAGGGAACGTTCAGCGCTATTCTGTCGCCAAATTGCGTGGACGCCAAGAATAGGTGTTGTTACTTTGTGCATCGAGGGCCACTGGTTACCGCCTACAACACGAATTTTCAATCAAAACATCGTTTGAACTCTTCTTGGGTTTGCTTATTGGGTTGTCCGGTGTCCGTAGCGTCAACGATACGTCATCGCTGTTCCGAAGATGTGAAGCTCCGCTCACACTGCCGACCAAATGGTCGGCCACTCTAAACCCAAACTGTAATAAAGAAAAAAATTTCGCGCAAAACATTGGCTCTTAGCGGGTAATCGATCAGTCGTCGATCACATTCTAGACTTCAATTTTCGTGTTACCAAGTGGGCCGATCTGGCACGCACCGGCATAGTGCCGAAGAGCTGAGTCTGTGCATACTAACGAATTCGAACGAAAAAGCAGTTTTGCTCCATAAAAGTAGGATTGTTCAGTTCATCGTGAATGTTTTTATTAGGACCAATTATTTAGACAAACATGGATCCAAAAAATGAAAAATTGTAGAAAAGCAAAATTTTGTCCTCGGTGGGATCCGAACCATCGACCTATTTTTTACGTTTTTTATTCGTAGAAGCGCGCAGCGAAAATGAACCTCAGTTTTCTGGTCCTCGTATGTGCCCCTACAATATGCACAAGACCATTTTGAAAAAGCTCACCACGCCCTGAACGACCTCCCTTGTCAGCACCGTCAGCCGGAGAAATGGTCTCTTTTCCCAGCTCTAACAACCCATGTGGTCGTCACTTGTAAGAACCGTAGCCCCATTTTATTAATGTCAATTCCTGCTGCTCATCTTAGTAGATTCACGTTCTTGACTACCCTTGCTGTTGAGCCGTTGATCTCACAAGCAATCGATGCTGCTTCTCGTGCCGTTATTCGCCTTTTTAATGAGTTCAGTTTCAGCGACAATAACAGGACCACAGCAGAAAGCTGTAGCTGGCCAGTAAGTTATCTACCTAGATTACTGTGACATTCTACTACATTCTACTTACTTAAAACTGCAACGCAACAAACTGTACACTCTTCCTCGAAGACGATCCTTTCCGTGGTGGAGGAAAGTCGTTCCGCAGCTGTACTAGAACTTTCGCTGCTCAGAAGTGCACAAGGGCACGGGAAAAAGGGTGGACGGCATGATACTCAGATGCCTTCTTCTAACACCGCCCGCTCTAGCTGTGCAAGCACTTCGCGTTCGATATGAGACCCTGCAGTAAAGTGGGCAGCGGAAGAGAACAATTAAAAGTGAGAATTTGCTGACAAGTAGCAATTCTGACTATGGTTAGGCAGTTGTAGCTAATAGCGGGGCAGCGGCGGGCGGATACCGGAGCATGGACAGCTAGGTATTCACTACCCTCCGCTCCGTTCCCGTTACCTTTTCAGCGATCAAAAAAAGTGGCCGGAACGTACTGCTGATTAGCTGCGCGATTCATCTCATCGCACATGGGTATAAAACTGGATCCAACGGGCATGAGTTGTGGCAATTCAATTCGGAATGTAGCGGCGGTCCATATTCCTATTTTTGCACTAAGGGGCCATCGAAATTGCCAACACGCACCATAGGCCCATAGCTCCCAGCAGTGTACTCGGAAGTGGTTACGTTTTGCGTTTGGACTATAAAATAACCAGCCGGCGCACCTTGCTGCTTTCTGTGCTACGGCACGGCTTCGCCGCGCTCACCTCCATCCACATGTTTATATACCATTTTCACTTTAAATCGGACACTTTTCAAATGAAATCGGAACAACTTGTCAAACCAAGATGCGGACTTTTCACATCAAATCGGAGACCTGTTCAAACCAAAATCGGACCTACATTTATCTAATGAAATCGGACACTTGTGCAACCTAAATCGACACTTTTCAAACAAATCTTTTGACTTACTTTCAAACCAAATCGGACACTTTTCAAATCAAATCGGACACTTTTCAAACCAAATCGGACACTTTTCAAATCAAATCGGACACTTTTCAAACCAAATCGGACACTTTTCAAATCAAATCGGACACTTTTCAAACCAAATCGGACACTTTTCAAACCAAATCGGACACTTTTCAAATCAAATCGGACACTTTTCAAACCAAATCGGACACTTTTCAAACCAAATCGGACACTTTTCAAACCAAATCGGACACTTTTCAAACCAAATCGGACACTTTTCAAATCAAATCGGACACTTTTCAAACCAAATCGGACACTTTTCAAATCAAATCGGACACTTTTCAAACCAAATCGGACACTTTTCAAACCAAATCGGACACTTTTCAAATCAAATCGGACACTTTTCAAATCAAATCGGACACTTTTCAAACCAAATCGGACACTTTTCAAATCAAATCGGACACTTTTCAAACCAAATCGGACACTTTTCAAATCAAATCGGACACTTTTCAAAATCGATTGTTATAAGATCGACACATTTCATGAAATCGACACTTTCTTCAAACCAAATTGAACTGCTTCAAATGAATCGCACTTTTCAAAAAATGAACCTTCAAAAAGTGAAAAATCGGACAACTTTTCTAAGCCAAATCGGAAACTTTTCAAACCACGGACAGCTTTTCAAAAATCGGACCTAAAGAACACCATTTTACTCGGACACCTTTCAAACCACAACTCGGCACTTTAACCATAATCGTCACTTCAACAATCGGACACCTTTTCAAACCAAGGATCGGACACTCTTCAAAATTCAAATCGGAACACTTTTCCAAAGCCAATCCGACACGCTTCAAACCAATTATCAGGTACACGTTCAAATGCAAATCACTTTGGCAAACAACGACTTTTCAAACTCAATACCTTTTCAGATGATCGGACACTTCAAACAAATCGGAACCAGAACAAATCGGATGCACTTTTTAAATCAAATCGGCACACTTTCAATCCAAATTCGACGTACGATACGCCGACACTTTTCAAATCAAATCGGACACTTTTCAACACTTTTCAAACCAAATCGGACACTTTTCAAACCAAATCGGACACTTTTCAAACCAAATCGGACACTTTTCAAAATCGGACACACCCCTTACAATTAGGTGGTTGATAACTAGACCACACTAGGTACTGTTGCGAGCCCGCCACCCATTACCTCGACTTACCAGCGCGGAGCACGGGTTGCTGTCCGAGATCTTCCATAATAAATTCTGCTCCCTTCGACTTTTTTCGTTCTTGCCCTTCTGGCACCACATTCATCCCCATTCACACGTGCAAAACAAGGACTCTGATACCGTATAGCCAGTTCGCTGAACTCGCTCCACCTCAACAATGCACAGAAGCGTAAAAATCCTGAATGTCTTGATAACTTTTTTCGATCGTGGTTCTTTTCACATCCAATCCTCTACAAAACGAATCCATGCACACGCACACTAGCCAACCGCCACGTTCCTATCTGACCCGCGCCCACTTGTGTTTTGTTCCAGCGGATTTTGTGTTTCTCTTTCGTGAATTTCCCGCTTTTAGGCTAAATTCGGCGGGCTATGTGTCCTTATCGGTGATACGGCTCTCCCGGAACACAGAATAAAAAAACGAAAAACTGAAAAATAAAGATGGGAATACTTTGTGTCTGAGCGCGGAGAGGCCTGTAAATCCACCAGTAGCACACTAGCGCCCGATTTTTCCATCATTCTTCCGACAACGCTGGGCGGGGGTTTCTCCATAAGTGGGCGGAGCTTCCATTGGTGGGCGGAGCCAATCGCTAAAGCTAAAAAAGCGAAAATCCGGAAGAAAAACCAAAATTCCGCGATAAACACAAGTGGGCGGGTCAGAGGGCGGGGCCTGGTGTGTGCTGTGCATTTGGTTATCGTTTTGTGAATTGATTAGATATGAAAAACTACGTCGAAAAATGAGTTATAGAAAATTCATACTTACGTAACTTGCATGTGATATGGTGGGCGGTAGTCAGTATTTTGTATATGGTTATTCAATTTTTGCAGTTGAAGTGTGTGTGCAAAGGGCAAAAACGAAAAAAAGTCGAGGGAGCAGATTTCATGAAGCATCTCGGAAAACCCTGTCCGCGCTGAGAAGTGGGCGGGGATAATGGGGCGGGGCTTGCAACAGTACCTAGTGTGGTCTAGTTATCAACCACCTAATTGTAAGGGGTGTGTCCGATTTGATTTGAAAAGTGTCCGATTTGATTTGAAAAGTGTCCGATTTGGTTTGAAAAGTGTCCGATTTGGTTTGAAAAGTGTCCGATTTGGTTTGAAAAGTGTCCGATTTAAAGTGAAAATGGTATATACCCAACTGATATGCGGCTTTTCTTTTATTTGAACAGATAACCAACGCTCCTTCACCGATAACATCATACCTGCTAATTTCATCGCTATAACTGTGCATGGCATTATGGTAAGGAGCATTGATGAAGTGCAGAATCAGTCGTGCATTTAAACGTACGAAAGCAGGTAGGGTAGATGAAGCCACGCCCGCCCGGCAAGGCCGTATCACAGAGAGGCTCGCTGGCGTCAGCCGGCGAGCCGACCGGGTCTCTATTACATTTACAGTACACCAATTTAACTTTCGGCTGTAATGTTTCTTATTCTCGCAGGCGGACTTTTTGCGAGTCCCTAAAGGGTACTGAGGTCCGAGATATAGATTCGTAGGCAAAGTCCACGCCCGCGTCCGAGCACGGGACGCCCATTTTGAGGATGTCTGCCCCATTTCATCCACTAACCCCTTGTGACCTTCAGTCCACATGTCCCCGGTGCATATGCTGCTCTGCAAGCAACTCGTGAATTTTTGACTTTTGCCCCTCCCACCTCGACCTGCTTTGCCCACAATGGGCCTGTCTATCTCATTTCAACGGCCGAGGACTTGCACACCTCTGCCCACCTTTTTGCTGGTGATTTGGCTGCTCTAACCAGGGAGGTCGTTCAGGACATGGCGCGCTTTTTGAAAACGGTTTTTTGCATTGTGTAGGGGCACGTTCATGGACTACCAAACTGACGTTCATTTTTCCTAAATGGCTCTTTGAATACCAAAAAAGGAGTGAAGAAGAAATGTAAGGAAACGGGCTGGTTTTGAGCTTCTATGGGCTCCAAATCACTTCCAACTTTGACCAGTGGCTGAGTAGTGGGTCCTTATAAAGGCACTATAGGTATCGAGGAGGAAAGTAGTCGCGAATGGGGTCTTATTTGCGGCACGTGATTGACAGCGAACGCCTCTGGGCGGCTTGTCGGGATGGTTTCTTCAATGATGGGAGCGGTGTTCAGCTACAACGATCGGATGGCCTAGTGGATAGCGTGGAGGATTCTCAATCGGAACGTTAGGGTGGGTGTTGATGGTTCCCTCGGCGTGCCAATTTTTGCATTTTTTTAGTTTTGCTACCCTCGCCTCCATAAATGTCTCTGCATGAGGATAACATGGATATTTGCCATTTATGGGCAAATTCTTACCTGTAGGATCCGCGACTCGGTATTATAACACTATTACAGTTTTCTCCTACAATTAGGCAAGGCTGCTGCCGAAAACTGATTTTTACGTGTAAGTAAGTGATGAGATTATCAATTTGGTACTTAATTTTAGCTGTGGTGCCATTTGACTCCGATTTGCATCCACATCACTCTCCTACGGAATTCACTATGGAAATCCATACCAGGACGCGTTTCGCGGCTATCCTTGCGCTCAGATTGGCGTCAGCGCCAGAGAAATAAGTGTCAGAATCGTGTTCAGGACCATCAATAACCCCTATAGACGAAGAATCGCTCAAAAAATTTTTTCGACCTTTTTGGGTGTGTGTATTGGATTGTGTACACCGAGCCTCTCCACTGAAATCCTACTTTGCCTGCTATTTAAACCTTCCCATTTACTGATTAGTAAACATAAAACTGACAACAAGATGCACCACTGGGAAAAGAAAAATCCAGACATCCCTCCAGGTGCATTTGGAATTTTGCAAACTTAAACGACTCTGTTCTGCGGCTGGAGGAGAATGACACCTTCGTCGGTGAGCACCCGCTAGGGGTCGACAAAGGTCCACGATGGTTGTTCACGTATTCCACATGCATCCAGACTTATAACTGCGTGGAAGGACCTTTGGTGCAACGAATTCGCGATGCGGCTGCTCGGCGGCGCGCTACGTCATCTTTACGTCACCGCCCTTGGCAAGGTGTGGGACTTCGGTCATAATCGTCGACCAAATGGGCCGCCTTAACCAAAGACGGTTTTGAGCGATTCTTCGTCTATAGGGGTTATTGATGGTCCTGAACACGATTCTGACACTTATTTCTGGCGCTGACGCAATCTGACGGCAGGATAGCGCGAAACGTCCCTTGTATGGATTTCCATAGTGAATTCCGTAGGAGAGTGATGTGGATGCAAATCGGAGTCAAAATGGCACCACAGCTAAAATTAAGTACCAAATTGATAATCTCATCACTTACTTACACGTAAAAATCAGTTTTCGGCAGCAGCCTTGCCTAATTGTAGGAGAAAACTGTAATAGTGTTATAATACCGAGTCGCGGATCCTACAGGTAAGAATTTGCCCATAAATGGCAAATATCCATGTTATCCTCATGCAGAGACATTTATGGAGGCGAGGGTAGCAAAACTAAAAAATGCAAAAATTGGCACGCCGAGGGGAGTCGAACCATCAACACCCACCTAACGTTCCGATTGAGAATCCTCCACGCTATCCACTAGGCCATCCGATCGTTGTAGCTGAACACCGCTCCCATCATTGGAGAAACCATCCGACAAGCCGTCCAGAGCGAAAAGTCACCAACCGGGAAAAATTTTTCCCTGCGCCGCGAATTCCTCTTCAAATACGACCCCCTTCCTTTATAGCGTACGTGAAAAAAGACCAAATACCACCCTCCTTCCCTCGCGGTCACATACGACCCTCCGCTGTGATTGTGTGACTGTGCTGGTTATTCGAGGGTGTCGTCTTGTGACTCTTATGAGATATAAATAATGGTAATAAAATAAATAATGGTAATAAATAATAACACAGTGTGGTTGCAGATTTGTCCAAGAAACTCGCCATATCGATGATGATGACAGGAGTTCGACAGGTGAACGATTTCGAGAGGAAGATGTTCACCACGCTTATTATTCTCAAAGCTTGCCAGTCTAAGCATTCATTAACATGTATGAGTACTACTCCTCATGGAGCAGTACTCATGCTCAACGGCGTACTGATATCATGTAGGCATGTATTCTCTCTGCAGGAATATTGTTTGATATGATCCGTAACTGTTTTACTCTGCAACTTATACCGCTCGAATCGGTCAACATTGCCTAATTTTTTCCATACTTCAGTGCTATTCGATAGGTCTTTCACCACAGAGTGTTTCAGCAGAATATGAATCTATTTAACATCATTACCATGTTTAGTACAGATTTCTTACGCATATGAACGTGGTGTTGTTGCAATAATTATGTAGTGGTGCGATATGGAGGACGATAAGAATAAAGGATAAGGATAAAGTCTTCGCCGTTGATCAATCCCTTTGTGGGATGCGGCACGCATTCTACTTCCATTCAGAATCGTAGTGGCTTATTGAATGCGATGTGGCCTATACAATGACTTGCGGGGGCCAGCCGATGTACAAGTCAGTGTTCTTATCCTCCCAGACGAATCTGGTACCAATTTACCGTTTCCGAAGGGAAGGCTTGGTTGGCCTGAGCGGAGCCGATCCAAGATTCGACAATAGGACCGCCTGAGTGGTAAGCGCGCCACTTGTCACTACACCACCTCCGCCTCTACGATAAGAATAAATAGTAAATAATAGAACAACCCGCATTTCTTCATGATATGCAGCTAGAATTACGTGCCACGTGAACCAACCACAGGTGAAAATTGGTCAAATAATTTTTTTACGATAAGAATAAATAGTAAAAAATTATTTGACCCATTTTCACCTGTGGTTGATTCAAGATGGCACGTACTCTAGCTGCATAGCATGAAGAATGAGGGATGTTCTTGGCGCCCATGCTTAAAATATTAGTGTGATCTCAAGTAATCATCTAGATTTAACCAATACCATAGCAAAATGGCAAGATTAGTACTAAGTTGCTCAAGAAGATAGATGACTTCAGCTTTAAGGTAGCAAATTTCCATATAGTGACAAAATTTTCTCCTGTTTAATGAACTTGCGGGACTATATTTACCATAGTATACAGGGTTGGCCAATTGTATATTGTTACATACAAAACAGAACCGATGCGGTCAGGAACTTTTAAACAATGGACATGATTTATATTATTATATTATTATTGTTGATTATTATGTTTTATTATTATTAACTACTTATTATATTTATTGATTATTATTGATTATATATTATATTTATTATATATTATTAAATATTATTATTTATTTTATTTGAATTATAAAAATATAGAACAACCCCGCATAATAATAATAGAAACAATCATCCCCTGAAGCTGAGGGAACCACCGACAGGGCGACGTCGGCTGGGACCGCTCGGACGAGGCTGCTAAAATCACAGGGCCAACGGAGTTTTAAGTCGCCCAGGACTAGGATGACCGACTCTGTACTTTCAACGTCACGGGACGCTTGCAACGGAAGCTCACATCGAAGATCTGATGTTGCAAGCCGGGAAGATCAAGTACGACGTCATCGGACTGACCGAGACGAGGAGGCATCGCCCGCTACACGCCGTATACGAGACTGGAGAAGAACTGTTCCTCGGAACATGCGACAGCAGAGGCGTTGGCGGTGTGGGCGTCCTCGTCAACACGCACTTGGCCATGAACATCGATTCGTACGAAAGTCTGACGACCCGAATCGGACGTTTGCGATTGAGAAGATGTGGTTCAACTCCAGCTTTGACAATCTTCGTCGCCTACGCACCAACATCAAGCTACGACGAGGATGAGCTCGAAGCGTTCTATATGGAATTGGAGAAGTTCTACAAGGAAGATCATACCTTCTTCAAGGTCATCGTCGGTGATTTCAACGCTAAGATCGGACCAAGAAGAACGGCTGAAGAACTTCACATCGGAACTCACGGAACGGAGTGGAATGAGCAGGGTGAAAGGCTGTCTGAGTTTATCATGTCGACCCACACCATCCATGGTAACTCGCAGTTCCAGAAGCCCTACTCTCTACGCTGGACATGGGAGTCTCCTGGTGGACAATTCCATAACGAGATCGACCACATCATCGAAGGTTTTGCCTGACCGATGTCGCTGTTGTCCTAAGTTCTACACGATCCGACCTCCACTCCTTCGCGCAAGAATTTTTCGATGCGAGGAGAGAGAGCCGCAAAGTTCAAGAAGCGAAGCCCCAAGACCACCATCAACTGGGATCACTTCACTTCTCTCGCTAGGCTCTGGGAGGATTCTGTCATTGACAACATCGACGAGGAATACGAACGGCTTGTTGCACATCTTCACGACTGCGCCAAGAAGTCAGAGGGTTCCAAGATGACAAGAAGCGTCTATCTCTGGGAACTCTCGAGCTGATTCGCCAACGTGGAGCCGCACGAGCCGCAGGCAATTACCAGCTGACGTCTGAGCTTGCGAAGCTATGCAGAGAAGCGATAAAGGAAGACCTCAAGGAGAGAAGAGCAGCAGTACTGGTGGAAGCCGCAGAGGCTGGGAAGAGCGTACGCAACGCCCGCCGCGACTTCGCCAACTGTAAGACTAAGATGACCGCCCTCCGACGTCCGGATGGAACAATCACCGCATCCAGAAGGGCAATGGAGAAGGTCATCCACGACTTCTACTCGGATCTCTTTGACAGCCACGTCCACCTGCAACCATACCGCTTGGAGCAGGATGGATATGTCGTTCCCTGCAGTTCTCTCTTCCGAAGTCCGACACGCCATCTCGTCGGTGAAGAATCGTACGGCACCCGGTCCCGACAGGATCAGACCCGAACATCTGAAGAATCTTCCGCCAGTTCTCGTCAAAACTCTGGCTCGACTCTTCACGCGCTACCTGTCGGAATGCAAGGTACCCACCTCGTGGAAAACCAGCAAGACTGTGTTGCTGTACAAGAAGGGAGACCTGTACGACATTGGCAATTATCGCCCAATCTGCCTGCTGTCTGTAGTCTACAAACTCTTCACACGAGTCATCCTGAACAGGATTGGCAGAACACTAGACGAAGGACAGCCATGCGAGCAAGCAGGGTTTCGAAGAGGATTCAGCACGATCGATCACATCCACACGGTAACGAAGCTCATTGAAGTATCGCGAGAGTACAAGATGCCGTTATGTCTCACGTTCATCGACTTGAAGAAAGCCTTCGACTCCGTTGAGACAGAAGCGGTTATCGAAGCCCTGGGCAACCAGGGTATTCCTACTCAGTACATCAGGATTCTTCGTGAGCTCTACAGCAACTTCACGACCAAGATTTTCACCAATTCTACTAAGGAGATCATCATTGATGTCAAGAGAGGGGTCCGACAGGGCGACACCATCTCGCCCAAGCTCTTCAGCGCCTCTCTCGAGAACGTCATGCGTCAACTGGAATGGGGAAGATATGGGAGTGAAGATCGACGGTCGGCAACTACACCACTCCGCTGTTGCTGACGAATGTTTGATAACGCCAAAACATCGGAGCAAGCGGAAGCGGAATGCTGGCTGAATTCGACAGCGCGTGTGGAAGAATCGGTCTACGGCTGAATCTAACGAAGACGATGTTCATGAGAAACGGATTGGTATCTGATGCCCCATTCACGCTCAACGGAACGACCATCTCTGAATGCTCTAGCTATGTGTACCTAGGTCGTGAAATCAATATGATGAATGACCTAGCTCCAGAGCTGAGCAGGAGGAAGCGAGCGGCTTGGGGAGCCTTCAAGAACATCGAGGGAGTAGCGAAGAAGACGAAGAACACCAAGCTCCGTGCCCACCTCTTCGATTCCGCGGTCCTTCCTGCCTTGACGTACGCCTCAGAGACTTGGACTCTACGAAAGCAGGATGAGCATGGTCGGTGTTATTCAACGCGCCATCGAAAGGGCGATGCTCGGAGTTTCCCGCTACACGCAAGTGAGAGAGGGAATCCGGAGCTCCGCACTCCGCCAACGATCGAAGATCAGAGACGCCGCCGCATTTGCCAAGGCTTCGAAGATCAGGTGGGCCTGGACACGTCATGCGTTTCGAGGACGACCGCTGGACCAGAGCTGTCACCGACTGGATTCCACGGGATGTCAAGCGAACGCCTGGAAGACCGCCTACGCGATGGTCAGACTTCTTCGTGAAAGCTCTGAACGAATGGTATGAAGTTCATCGTGTCCCTCGAGCTGAGAGAGTTCATTGGGCAACTCTTGCACGTTGCAGGGACGAATGGAGACGTTACTGGCGCCGCTCGAGGAACTCGATGATCAACGGGAGCACAGGTGATACAGGTGATTATTATTATTATTATTATTATTATTATTATTATTATTATTATTATTATTATTATTATTATTATTATTATTATTATTATTATTATTACTGTTATATAAATGACTTCTATCATAACTAGCATAGCCAAATGCATTTAGAGAAATAAGCTTATATGTAGAAAATACTGAATCGCAAAAAAATTCAAAAAGGATAAGTAGATTGGTTAGAGGTGTTCCCATAGGTAACGGCGTTCAAAACTTACTCTCGTTTCTACCAATTCATTTCCTTGGTTTCTATTTGTGCGTTGTTTCAACAGTATCATATACAGAATATCCCTTTGATTGCGTCTGAGCCTATTCAGTACAATCAAATACCTTTCCTATTCTCTTTGTCTGCTTGTTAGTCACTTCGCGTAGATCCTACATTCATTTTTCTAAACCCTACATTCGTTTTTCTATCTTACTCTTTCAAATTTTTTTATTGCACGAGTTCTGCATGAGCGTTAACAGGATCCCTTCATTTTTCTCTTTCGTTAACTCCTTCCCTATGCCGTCCTTGTTTCATCAATCTCCAGGGTCAAGCATCACATTGGGGATTGGTACGAGCGCCAGAAAAGGGGTGTCCATGGGGCACCCCTCCCCCCTCTTAGTGACTGTGGAGTGTTTGGAGGCATCCGCTCTGCACAACAGACTTTAAAAAAAACTTTGCAAACGCCGTCCAAACGAAACAACACGAAGCTAAAGGATTGAGCGCACTGCTGCCACGTCGCGTATTGAAATCAGAGCGCTATGGGTCCATTGCATTCATATAATATTTTTAAAAGGGTGAAACTTCCTTCAGAAACAGTCCTTCGCAGAGCGGTGAAGACGATTCAAGGTATATGGCCAGACTCTATACGAAACACACTAAAGCTTTCATCAAAGTTCCGTGGTGGCTTCTGGCCAGAAAATAATGCGGAAAATTCTGGGCAAGGGGGTTGTATTTGCGAGGTCAGTACTTAATGGGCTTTTCCAGTGGAAATAACTCTGTTCAGACATGACGCAGAACCAGAAGCTTTTCTTTCTTGAAAGAGTACAATAGCTTTGCTGTAGCTTAATAAGAACGAAAATTCGCCCGTCGCGGATTTCCATTTGAAGGTCAGCTTCAGCTGCAGTAATAGGAGGATCTCCCCCCCCCCCTACAAAGACCACATTTCCATCAAGAAAGCTCAGCAGGCCTCCCATACACCTTCTCCTCATGTGGTAAACAGGAACTGCAGCACAGATAATCAACAGCTCCGCGCCGTGCATTCGACTTCGTTTCAGAACGTATCGCTCATCCTGCAAGCTGCATCCTAGCTGTATTAAGTACTGACCTCGCAAATACGACCCCCTCCTAAAAGAGGCTGAATAGGGTTACCGCGTTGCGGACTCCGCGACGTATGCTTGACCATGACTACCTCAGACGAGCTCCGAGGTTGACGAAGCAACGATTATTCGTCTGAGAAAGGAGCGAATTGGACCACCTGTGCTTCAGACTTTTTTTCCGATCATCTGTTTCTCTTTTTCCTAATCATGCTCAGATTTGATTGGCACGATAACGAAAAAAAAACACCTATACTCTATTTATTACAGATTTATTGTATCAACTATCGCTCTCTCTTTATAAACGAGATTACACGAAGCCAACATTTAGAATCTGAAATACTTGTAAATAGATCACTTTAGCAATCTAACGGAAAATGATACGAACGCTGATTATTCGAATACTTTCAATCACTTGACAATTTCAGAAAAGAACGAACTCCTTTCTTTTTTTTGCTGACAAAAGCGAATGTTTTTGCGGGCCTCAAATTACAAATCTTCAATTTTCGAAAGATAACAGCGGCAGTATTTTTGCAAGGAAAGGACGGGCAAATTTGTGCGTTTCATGATTCGTAAAAGGAAAAATATGTAATTTAACAGAAAAAACAATCCGAAAATAAGGAAAATTCTATATTGGAACCAGAGACCACTCATAGCCAGAAGATTTCAGTGTAATGAGAGCAGTGAGGAAGCGCTGAGGGCCATGAGAAAAAGGTAACCTGGTCGCAAACACATGTGCGATTTGACCGATGGGCTGTTGGAATTCGAACATACTTGAAAGCATTCGAATATTCCAGAAAACGAGTTAATATATCGATTAGTCGAATGGCGATGCTGCCTGCGTACCTCCTCGTTCTCAGCCCAATCGATCAATCGGGTCATGACCCGCGTCATCACTCAGCGAGGCGGTCGACTAGTAGGTGTTCGTCTCATCACCTCGTTCTCCTCGTCCCTCATTCAGACCAATCGTCATCCCCATCGCTTCCTGACTACCCGTGTCATATCCTACATGATTCAACTGGGCACAGGGAATCCCTTCCGTGGCTGGTTTTTATGCTCATTACACCAGTACTAACTATGCTACTGACTCCGGAGCAAGCTAGTAGGGGCCATATGAAGGTGATTTAACAGACCAATGGCATTTCACCGCGTCGTTTAGCCGTCTACGGTCGAATATTTCAAATGGCATGTGTTCATTCGCAGCGTTTAAGTGCTCGTAGATGGGACGAGACAAAGAATCGGTTCATCGATCCATTTTTGTCCAATATGGTTTTCTTTTTTGAACAACTTACTGCGTATAACAGAGGTATTAGAGAAGTAAAGCCCTGTTTGTAAACATGATCTATACGATATTTCTGCTATTTTCTTTTTATACTTTTTTAATGAGTCTTTGAATAATCGAAACTTTTGTAAGCGCCGCACTTTCTAACGCCTTTTTCTGGTCATTTTTTTCCAACTAATTAAATGGCAGAAACTATACAATGTACTACTCTGATTCAAATTGAAAGTTAAGAGTCAATTCATTTCTCAAATAATCGACCACTTAAATAATACAAATGTTCAAAATTTCGCCACACATTCTAAAACCTTTTTTAAATAAACGTGTTGACTGAGTAATTATTTCGAAGTATAATTCAACCTTTTCCATGAATTTCCGGTTGATCAGATAGAGAGTTCTCATTGTAAAACAGTTTTTTTGAAGTGGGCACGTGTTCACGTGGAAGCTATTGTTTCGAATATCGCTCAGGCATAAATGTTCACCTACACAAAAGTGGTTCAATTCCAAGTAAATAAATGATAGTAAATAAGTGAGTAAATGGAGGGGGGGTGTTCAATGTATTTTCGGAATAAGTACAAAGAAAAGGACAGAAGATTCTGAATAAAATTTTTTCAATGTAGTCCCCATAACCTCAAGTGCACTTGTTTGCTCGGGAAACTAACTTTTCAATACCCTCTAAAATATTTTTCCTCTTTGTCCCCGAAATGGGCTTTAATTGCCGCCTTCAGCCTTTAATCGTCAGAAAAACGCTTTCTGCGAAGGCCCTTTTTGGGCTGGGGAACAAGTAGTAATCACTAATCATTACCTCAATTTTCTTTCCATTTTTTTCGATTTTTTGATCGGTAATCATTTTCTCAGCATTCTAGCAGCAGTCATTCTGATCTTTCACCAGGGTTACTAGAATAGCATGGATGATAACAAAATGAAATTCTGAATTTATACCCTCAGGGAGCGTCTATGTCTATTGAAATGATTTAAATTAGTTCGTTACTGCTGGATTACCCCGATGCCGAGAATACTTTAACGGCCCTCCTATGCAATGTACTGCTTTGATTCAAATCCAGAATTAAAGTTAATTTGTTGTTTGAATAATCGATCAGTTCAAATAGTGCATCTCCGCGCACTTTCTAACACATTTTTTACCATGGCGTTTACCTTTTTTTAATTAACATGTTTACTGAATGGTTATTTCACAGTATAATTAAATCCTTTCCATGAACTTCCTCGCGCTTTCCACTATTACTTGTTAATTGGCATGTAAACGAGTAATTCATTCACAGTAAAATTCAGTTTCTCCTCTGTTCCTTTGATTTCTTCAAGCGAAACTTTTCTTCCATTAATCTGATTATTCATTGATTAATCACCTCCATGAATTGAATAATGTTTTCAGAAGTTTTTGAACGCGCGTATTCCGGAATACTTGCTATTCATGCGTTCAAACTGTAATGCTGAATAATATCACGGAAGATTCATGTTGACCACTTTTGAAACAGCTGTGCTGCACTCGTTTTCCTACATCTTCGAGAAACGTTGGACCCAGTGCACGTGTTTTCTCAGTGAAATGATTTATTTCAGTCCTATATTATTTATTATTACGCCAGCATATTATTACAGTTGTATTATAATTGGTGTCATGACGCTGTTTAACTGTTACCACCCCAAAAACTAAAAGAAGCTTTTTAGTGAAGCTATGCCTGTAAGGGTAACTCGATGTACCGATCGGGAGTATGACAGTCGTTTTTGACACTGGTACTTTTTGGCGCCACCACTTTTCTCACCAAAATGGGTGTAACTTGCAAACTGGGGTTATCCGATACCTTGATCACGAACATGTCATCCATTTTAAGCACTGGCTCCATTAGCCGTCACACCTAGTCATTCGAAATCGTTATAAAAACTTGCATAATAGGGTTGTTTGATGTTCTGATCACGAATATGACATCCATTTTTCGACAACAGCGTCATTTGGTCACCCTCTCCAAGGCTGAGCCTGGGAGAAGAAGTGATTTCCTTCAAGCAGGGCCTAACAGAGCGCAGATGATCCTAGTGTCTTCCGTAAGCGCCAGCATCAAGAATAAATGTCCTATTCATAATGAGCATGTCAAATAACCCCCGTATACAAGTTTTCAGTGGATTTGGTGACCTAGGATATCTTAGCGCCGGCGTCTGTGGGGCGGGCGCCGGGAGCTTCAGGCCAAGCGGATGATATTCGTGCTCAGGAGCTAGAGCTACCCCAAAAGGAGTTTTCAGCCGAATTGGCCCCCTGAAAAAGCGGTCAAAAAAACCGACCCGCCGGATCCGCTGTGACCTGTTTTCGGAAGAATTTGGAGAGGGTAGTGATAGTATAGTGCCGCTGTCACTTATTACTTGTTATTATATTATTATTTTATTATTATTATTATTATTATTATTATTATATTATTATTATTATTATTATTATTATTATTATTATTATTATTATTATTATTATTATTATTATTATTATTATTATTATTATTATTATTATTATTATTATTATTATTATTATTTATTATTATTAATCACTAGAATATCGCTATTATTATTGTGCTGTTGTTATTACTTCTATTTTTACTATATTACCACTATGTATTGTTTATGTCTGTTGTTTTATTATTATTAGTATTATTGTTATTATTATTTATTATTATTATTATGGTTGTTATTATTACTCTGGATAGGAGTGAAATGCGTGTTGCATCCCAAGAAGAGCTTTTTCAAGGGTTCAAAAAGGTATTAGTAGCATTGAGCTTCTTTTCAACTCACGTTTGTCATTACTTATTGGAATACTCGAGTAATCAATGTTGTCTCATTGTAGTTGTGATGTCTCCCGTTTGTTTGTTCCTCTGGGGATTTGTCCCGTAGTAATTTAAGCACCCGAAAACGTGCGGTAAACATTTCGCCATTATGATTGCATACTCACCATTTTAATGGCTGCAGGATTTTCCCTACTGTGATCAGTAGAAGTTGTAAGGGTTTGGCATTCATCTTCATACATTACCTCGAGGGTTATTCAATGTATTCTCGGTATAGATATGAAGGAAAAGGCAGAAAATTCTGAATAAAATTTATTTTCAGTGTAGTCCCCATAACCTCAATACACTTGTTTGCTCGGGAAACTAACTTTTCAATACCCAAAAAAATTATTTTTCCTCCTTGTTCCCAAAATGTGAATGTTAATTGCTGCCTTCAGCTCTTCATCTTCGGAAAAAGGCTTTCCACAATTTTTTTTGGTTGGGCATAAGAAGTAATCACTAATCATTCTCTCGATTTTCTCTTCGTTTTCATGATTTTCTTTCCATTTTTCTCAATTTTTTTTATCAGTAATCATTTTCTCAACATTGTCGCATCAGTCATTCTGGTCTTCTTTCACCAAGGATAACTAGAATAGCATTGATGATAACTAAATGAAATTTTGTATTTATACCCTCAGGGAGTGCCGTTGCCTGTGGAACTGATTTAACACGTCCCGAACTGCGTGACACACATGGTGTGTCATACTTTTTTCTCTCTGCGCCGTTTCATACGGTCTATTTGGCATCTTATTCATGCTCCGAAGTTATCAGAACACGTTTTTAGGCACAGAATACACATAACTCATACAAAAGTGAAAGAAACAGATGAAATTGCTATCGACTTGAAAATTGATGAAATTATGCGGAGATCCTGGAACAACGGCGTCCGGAATATGTTAAATTCATTCGCTGCTAAATTACCTTGATACCGAGAATACTTGGAGCGGTCCTTGAATAACGTTTATAAAAACCACTTCCAAGTTCATTTTCAGTTGAACTCCCATATTTTATGTCTCGGTTTCTTGTGGTTCCTGTTTTTTTTTCTCTTTTGTACAATGCCGCCTACAGAAGTTCTCTGGTTGATGAGTAATAGCATAGAACAGGAGACACGTTAAAAGAGCATGCGTTCGTTGTTCGTGCACGTCTTTTTTCGTATATTCCGTGTACGTTCTACATACGTACGAACGTCATACCGTCTAGTTGATCTGCAATAATGAATGATTCATCGTTGAATGCGTTCTACAAAATATCTGCAACCGGTTCTGGTTTCTGTAAACTGCAGTTTAACAGGTGTGAAAGCGCTGTTATGATCCAAATGATTGTTTTGTTTTTTCAACGCTTCTAACCGACAACTGGTTTGTAACACTGTGATATAATAGCGATTGGCGAAAATGTATTGGAAACGTTCTAATCACTGTTGTTAAAGAGGCGTTCTGCATGAGATTCGCTGGCATATGCTGACTGAGCGTCTCCGACTTTACTTTCATATTGATCGAAGTTCGTTTTAGTATGTTCCAGTCCTGCAAAATCATATTCAACAGTTAAGGATATAAATGTAACCTCTTGTAAATCCTACAGTCCTGTTAACAAGTCCGCGCGCGTGAACATTAAGTGGGACAAAATAAGTTTGAGCCAGTTGTGATTTGGAAACAGGGCACATCATTGGTTGAGGATTTTGGGCGAGTCCATACGACCCCCTTCCCCATCCTAGCTACCACTTTCCTAGATTTTCCCAACTTCCTACCAGTTTTTCCGGAATTTCCCGGCAATTTTCCCACTTTTTCCCCGAAATTTTGCCGTTGGGCAAAAGGGGGTATATAGCACATGCGAAGCAGGCCCCAAAAGTCAACAACTGAGAAAATTTTTCCTAACGCCGCAAATTTCTCTCAAAGGGCCAAAATGCATACGACCCCCTCCCCCCTCCCCCAACAACGAGAAAATATGATCCGCCGCCCACCCTTATAGCGTCCGTGAAACTAGAAAAATCAACTATCTGGAAAAAAAACTTCTGAGACCAGGTACGACCCTTTCTCCTCTAGAGACCAAATACGACCCCCCACCCCCTGTCCGGGTGTCCCAACGATGTTGTGCCTAATTCAGTTAATGCCGTAGGGAATCTCTAAAATGTTTCAGTCATGAAAAGTATCAAGAAAGAGAGTTCGGGGAAAGGGTAAGGGATTAGATAGGGGAAGCTTGAAGTAAGCACAAAGAATAGAAAGCTTCATAGGAAGAAGGGTTAGAGGACTTTATGGAAAGAATCGTTCTGCTTCTTCATGCGTCCGGCATCCTTCTCTCGGCTGTTACATTGCTCAGGAAGTGTGCAGGTGAAGTCAGCTAACTTACTAGGCTCTCCAACCAGGGCAGCCATCATTGTGATCATCACAAGGGGGGGTCGTATTTGACCGCGAGGGAGGGGGGTCGTATTTGGTCAGAGAAAATTTTTTTGATAGTTGATTTCTCTTGTTTCACGGACGCTGTAAAGGGGGGGGGGGGTCGTACGTTGGTCAGAGAAATTTTTTTTGATAGTTGATTTCTCTTGTTTTACTGACGCTGTAAAGGGGGGGGGGGGTCGTACGTTGGTCAGAGAAATTTTTTTTGATAGTTGATTTCTCTTGTTTTACT
>MU913279.1:16603-30646 GCA_036418165.1 Cooperia oncophora | reverse complement strand
GTGTAGTTGATCTTCAACAACGCGAATAGCACCTACTAGAAAACCATAGAGTTCTGAGAGTTTGGTTCAGGAGCTTCTCCATAAGACTTCTGTGACTGTCACTGACCTCGAAATACATCAAAGAGGGCTATATTTGATCCTAACAAACCAGTTGTTCAACATTTCATATCCATCGCCTCTATCATGAATAGTAGCGGAGAAGTCTTCACTGCTGGGTACAGCATCGTTGTGTGAAAGGGGGTCGTATCGTACTTTCGGCTGTTGGGGTTGGGGGGGGGGGTTGTATGTGGCTTTGAGGGAAATTTGCCGCATTGAGAAAAAATTTACCCGGTTGTTTACTTGATTTTTCGTTGGTAGGGTAAGGTAGCACCAATATACCAAGACCCTCCCTTGAGAGGGGGTGGGGCTCGTACTGACACCACCATTTCACACATCACGATGCTGTACCCTGTGCGGGAACCCTAAATACGGCTTCAAAAATTTTATGCGATGCTATTATGTTTTCGTTATGGTCAAAATTGAAACGAGTGTTTTATCACGATAATGTGATCGAATTACTGCTACAGAGGCAGTGCAAAGTCTAAGATTGCCAAATCGTGGACACACTGAATCGACCTTTCCCTAAACCCTGACCATGACTAACTCTTCAGGGCACCTTCATAGGCGGGAACCAATCGCTGCTCCTTGACAAAACTGTTCGCTGAAGTATCAAAACCTGTTTTGCAAACAGCGAGGTCAAGTTCCAAGTACATAGGAAACAGGCTACTTCAGAGAATAACGTTCCTATCGGTCCCGATTTATCAAGAAGCGTGTGAGAGCGCATCAAGTGAGCGGTCGCTCACGCTACTTATGGGCGTGGTGCACCATATGTATAACTGCGCTCTAGTGTGTCCCACCCAGGGTACAGCATCGTTGTGCGAAACCCATAGGGGGGTCGTACTTGGCCGCTGGGGAGGGGGGGTCGTAATCTCAAGGGTCACTCAGAGCCGAGCAATGCTTCGACATTTCAGTTGATAGTGGGAGTGGAGCTATGGAAGTCAAGATGTTTAAAAAATGAAGTTTATTATGAGTGTATTCTTTACAGCTTTAAATGCTACGTTTAACAGCCCTCTTTTCATGGGAAATCCCCAAGAATGGGTTCGTACTTGGCCGCGGGGGACGTGGGGAGTATCGCAAAAGTAGGCTCGCTAGGCATCAAACAGTACAAAGGTGTCATTGCTAAGGGTAATGGAACGGACGGAAAGCTTCAGAAGACCCGGATGTAAATAGGAATACAAAATAATAAAAGATTTATTAGCAATATAGCAAGAATAAATAAATAAATAAATAAATAAGTGTCAGTTTATAGCATGAACTCGTAAGTACGTAGATGACTAAATAATACGTCTCAAACAGATTCGTGCGTGTTGTCCTTTACAAACCCTAAACAAACATCTGCTTGCATGGATAAAAGCACCTGAAATCAGAATTTACACCTTTCCACCACCTCTGCGTAGGAGCCTAATGCACGGCGCACGGACCAAATCGATCAGAGATAGCCGAGCTTCTCTTTCACTCATTTGAAGGGAAATATGTGTTTTGAAGGCACACTGAAGTTTCGAAGGTGTATCCTCACAATGGCACATAAGGAGTCAATTTTTCGGGTGGGTCAGAGGGTGGCGCATCTGTGACCCATCTAAAATATCTCCTGAACTAGTGGGTCTTCAGAAAAACTGTAAAGCTTATTGGAAAGAGAAAAGATGGAGGGGTTTCAAGACGACTTCAGTCCTGATGAAATTGCGTTGAACGAAAGCAGTCCTTGTGTGAATCATGGAAACCAGCTCGCGATTTACCCCTGGCCGAAACCGTGACCCATCCGGAATATTTCACCAACGGGGGATTGTTCAGTTTGCAGCTAGGTAGAATACACAATAGTAGAAACTTTGCCGTTGCATGCTGCTCACCATTCCTCAAAAGCTCCGCACCTAAAAAAGATATAACCCCCGAACAGACCCCAGGACGTTGGCAAGTCCAACAACCGCGCTCCAATGACGTTTTTCCAAAGAAAGCGGTCGCAGCCTTGCGCCCTGCAGCCTGATCGATAATAGCCAAGTATGGAACGATTTACTGCCGGCCTGGTTATCCTTTTTTCATTTAGCTCTGCATTTTTTGTATTTTCCATGTTTCGCTTTGTTGTGTCGTGCATGTTTTCATTATTTCCCCGTCACCATTCATTGAATGCACATCTGGGCCCTGACACGCTCACCTTGGGGCTATTTTTTCACCAATTCAGCCTATCAATGATCACCATTAGCCGCTATTTCAATTGTGTTTCTTGTTACAAGTTGCATGTCATACATAGTTATCGAACGAGGAGTTTTATTTTGAATCCTAAGACAAAATTGTAGGTAATGCGAGGCTGTTGTTCAGCCTCATATTGCATGAGGCTGAAACAGCCTTTTATTTCCTGTATTTTAGAGCAGAGTGCGCCTTTCGAGAATCCAGATTCCATTTCAGGAAGCCATTTGTGGTGAACATGCATCTGGTTGTCAGTTAGAGCAGGAGGGGGGGGGTCGTATCTGGACCCTCTTCGAGGGGGGGGGTCGTACCCACACCGCCATTTGACACATCCCCATGCTGTACCCTGTCCCACCTAACTTAATAGAGTCTCATATACTTTTTGAACGCAATGAGCAAACTGCAGGAATCAGAAGCTCAGTGAACTGTGACCTACAATTGTAATATTGGGGCCCACTAATAGTAAGATTTTATTTCAGCAAACTGTTTTTGTGGTTATCTGACTTCTTGGAGATTTCTTATGGTCCTGCCGCGAAACCCTGTAGCGCAGAACGCTACGCAGTCAAGAGGCACGGACATCTGAAGAACAGGGACAGGATTAACAATGTGTGTCACGCTCATTCTTGAAAAACAGAAAACATCAAATTTTCACTGAAAACTCGGGCGCAAGGGTATTTTGTCCTTGTGAACATGACTGTCACACTTTCTTGGCAGGGGAAGTGAGGCGTGCGCAGTGCCGCCGTCAAGACTACCTGTTGCGCAAATGCCAGGCTCTTTCGCTCCTAACGGGTATGTTATCAGCATCCGAGCGTAGAAATACCCCATCTTGGGTCATCTCGCATAAAATGTTCTCAAAGAAAAGTTTCGATCAAAATCTCTGCTAGATTCCAATGAGTCAGTGAGGAAAGATTATAAAGATCAAAGATTATGCTCAGGCTGCGTTCATACTTTGTGCCAGCGTCCACCAGTGTTTCGAGCGTCCGTTAGCGGCTAGGAAAGTACAGATATCGATCTGGCTTCGGCCAGCGTCTCGAGGGATTGGGGAAGTATAGGTATCGATCCAGCGAGCGACTGCGTCTACCAGCATTTGTCATAGTACAGCGGCGTCCAGGAGTGGAGAATATGGAGAAGTAGGAGGGAGCCTCCAAAAGCGCTGCTGCCGCACTTTTGACACTCCTAGAGGCTGCTGTACGCTGGCAGACGCTGGCGTTTGCTAGATTGATATCTATACTTCCCTAGTCTCTGATGTACGCTCGAAACGGTGACGGTCTCGACGCTAAGTATGAACTTAGCGCGCAGCATGCCGCGGAGTAAATATGGCGTCGACTATACGCGCCTCCAGCGACGACACAGCGCGCTACGCAGTAGGTCAGATAGACTGAGTACCACGGAGATGGGGTTCGTGGATCCTGTTTCGGTTGTAGCCCTGTCCATTTCGTGGTGGTACTCTCCCGATATTGAGCTGTTCTATACGTGATATGTCACCACATCCTACTCTGCCATTAGACAACTGCCACAAAGAAAAACTACCGTGTCTCTTTCGTGGCGGGACACAGCATGGATTCTTGGCACGCTGGCACTTTGCCAGGCTTTCGCAATTGAGACTGCATTCACGTGTCTGATGTTTTCTTCCTTCTATTAGCGACTTTATGGCTTTTCATGCCTTTCTTCGCATAATTGATTCTTCGGTAACACGCGGTATCGTACCGGTGTCATTTCTTTGAAACTTCTTCCTTTTTATGTTTTTTAATGTTCACGTGTTTGCACGTTTTTTTTATTGGTAGCTTACTTTTTTGCCGATGCTCGCTATGGTATGGTTTCGAGTTATAGTTATGTGATTTATACTTTTTTTTCAGAGACAAAATGAGCTGGCATACGGCTTCTGGGAAGAAGATCGCGCTATCGGTAAGTGATAAACTTTTTATGAAGGTAGCGTACTGTGTATTATGCTTGTTCCAGACAGCACCTCCGGAGGAATCCACAAACCAGGTGCGTTTTTTTCCGGATTGTGTGACATTTAATCCTCTTTATGTAGCGAGAGAGCAGTTTTCCTCCAGCTGTCGGTACTCTCTCGCGCTCTCTCTCACTTGGATCGACTAGAAGATAATCGTTTATTTAATTATTTTTGACTATAAGCCACTAAGTGTAGGACCGGAATTTTTCGAAAAAGTACAGTACTTGGCTTCGTTGCGGGATCTGCTACCTCCCAGCACATCATAAGGCATTTCAAAGTGGCCTAATTTCGACCATGCATTCTTCTGGACTCGGAGAAGTTGATAAACGTCTATTACATAGATTATAAAGATGAAGGTTAACACATTGCGAACCGCCACACTGCGCACATTTCTGAATCAGCTCATAATTTTTCGTTAGTAATTCATCGGGAATTTCCTACCTCTTTTCGATTGCTTGTAAGGTAGGTATCTTCCGTAAACGAGAACGTGCTTGGGCAACATTAGAACATGAAAGCCAAATTAATCGAATAAAACACCGCATAGAGACGAATTTTTGACACACCATGTGTGTCACGCGGTCCAGAACGTATTGGACAAAGTTTTGCGTTTTTAGATTCTATTGCTGTGTATATGCGCAGGCCAATTTTCTACGAGACCAGCTAGGGAAGTGGTATGTGTGCATTTCATCAGAAGCATTGTGTGTGTGTGTGTGTGTGTGTCAGGAGAATCTAAGTGGCACTTCTAACTCTACTAACTGAAAAGCTAAGAGTTTTCCCCACAGAAAAGCCGACAACGGAGTTACAAATGTAGTAAACTCAGAGAATTATTCTTAATCAGAAGGGCGTCGATTCAGCCAGGTGCAGCGGGTGGTCAGACCACGTACGACTTGGACTTACTTGATGGTGTCTTTTTTGATTTTTTCTGCACTCTCTCATCTGATGACGCTCTATGAACCCTGTGATCTCTCACATTCCAGCTTTTCAGACACCTGAACCCCCTCAACCTAAATAAGGTCATCCCTTGCTCGCCACGTGGCTTTGGCCCTTTCTAAGCCCACGCAGCTCTGCCCTCTACTTAACTGCGCTACAGGGCTTCACAACAGGATCATACAAATACTTCCGAATAGTCATGTTACCAGATCAGCCAGACAACTCCAAAGAATAATGTTGTTGAAGCGCTCAGCGAGAAGGGTTTTGATGGCAGATGTCTTGTAACTGGACTACCCGATTTGAGTATTCGAATTTGCAATCCCACTGTGAATCCCTTATTTCTGTTGTGTTCTTCGTCCTGCCTTTTTTGACATTAACTATCGAACACTGCTAGTTTCTTGCATTGTATGTACATAGAAGGCTCACACCCGATTCTCCTCCTTGGGAAAGGTGTATACTTCTGTTCCAAGCCACGGAGCTCGGCAAGAAGGGAGCCGCTGCAAGCAGGGCACGCCATCGCTGTGATCATCACAACAGGGGGGGGGTCGTATTTGACCTCGAGGGAGGGGGTCGTAAGCGCGGGGACCTTTCTGAAGTGAGGGTGCAGCGATACCCAGCTGTCGTTCAGCTTCAATGATGAAAGACTTATCCATGTGAAGGACCTCTGAAGAGACCCACACAATACAGAAGCAACCTGCCAGCGCAGAAATGGGGAACGGGCGATGACAGGGAATATGATGGCCTCCCACAACGACGTCATGAATTAATATTAAAAGATAAAGGATAAAGTCTCCGCCGTTGATCAACCCCTTTGTGGGATGCGGCACGCATTCTACTTCCATTCAGAATCGCAGTGGCTATTGAATGCGATGTGGCCTATACAATGACTTGCGGTGGCCAGCCGATGTACAAGTCAGTGTTTTATCCTCCCAGACGAATCTGGTACCATTTACCGTCCCCGGAGGGTAGAAGGCTTGGTTGGCCTAGGCGAAAGTCGACCCGGGATTTGAACCCGGCATCGCGCGAGTGGTAAGCGCGCCACTTGTCACTACACCACCTCCGCGCCAATGAATATCCGCCATGAACTAGTGAACAGATGAAAATACACTTCCGAGCCTTTCTGACCGTGCAAGCACATCTACCTGCACGAAGGAAGCCCTTTCTAGAAGTTGCACCTTCCCAATAGCTCTGCGTGAAAGCGCTATGCATGGCGCAATGCAGAGGTGATGCCAATTGGCGTCCAATGAACTATTTCCTGGTATCCTTGGCAAAAACATGCGTTTTAGAAGCATACCAATGTCTTAAAGCCAACTGGAGATTTTCTGGCGTCGGAGGGGTTGATTTTTCGGGCCGTGGGGGAGTGGTTTTTTTATGATCACAACGGGGAAATTTTTCGAATAGCAGGCCTAGCGATAAAATGAAAGTTGTGCTGGAAAGTAGAAAGCTTCATGCGTCCGGCACAGTTCTTTTTTTTCGAAAGGCCGTGTATGAAGCTTGCCATGGATGTCCAAAGCGTGGCGACTTGTGGTTGGGCCCCCCATGATCACAAGAGGATCACAAGAGGATCACAAGAGGATCACAAGAGGATCACAACGGTGAAACTTTCTAGAAAGGAAATGTTTCAGAAATCGTTCAATCCAGGTAACAAGAGCCAACCTAGCTCTACTCATTCCCACTTCCCCCTCTCCGAGAGTTTTACTTTCAACGAAGTTATAGGTGTTCAAAAAAGGGGTACTTTCGAGTGTTTGGCTTGAAATTGATCCCAGGTCGTAAAATAACGCGCTCCAATGCGCTTGTACTAGCGCGGTTGCGTGCGGATGAACGTGGTAATGACCGCGAGCAATCGCTATTCAAACGCAATTTGGATCGATATCGTTCTGTCCAAGCTTATCCAAGCCATGATATCTGAAACTGCTTAATTCATATTCTTTGTACCATAGTTCTTCCCCTCTTATTGGTTTTGAGAGTTTACCAAATTTCTGTTGAATGCGAACTACAGTAGTCTATCTCGTTAACTTCGTATACGGGTAGTTTTGGTGATAAGCGCCTTTCAGTATAGCCATGTTTTTTGCTCGTTGCTTCGCTTCCATCACCCTTTTCCGTCAGTGTGAATTATTGTTGCAGCAGATATCCAGCGAGAAAGCTCTATGTATGTTTGTTGCTTGAAAATAAGAGCACAGTAAATGTTTGTATTTTCGTAACGAGGTAACTAAGGTGAGAGGATAAGCGGAGTTTGATTATGCTTCTTTTCATTTGTACCCTCGTGACAGGGGGTCGTATTAAGACCCTAATTCTGGGGGGGGTCGTAATTAGCGGGAAATGATCACAACGCAATGGCGTGCCCTGGCTGCAAGGGGTTTATACGTGTCAGGATCCAGTCAATAAACGTGGGAGTGTTACGCAGTCTCAAGACAACTGGCTAGGAAAAACTCCGCTAGCTATACCGCGATAAGGCGTCTTGGAACTGATGGTGTACGGTTGCGGAGCGTTACTTCCCAGTCGTGACGTCGCACGCCCCAGCAGAACATTTCGTGGCTATCCACCGGAACAGACAAAGAGGAGAGAGAGCTAGAGACGCAGTGGTCCAGAGAGGCGACGCGCCGCGGTACTGCTACGCGCTCTGCCCGCGCGTATCACCCATTTGCGGCGTCCATTTCGTCGGGCCAGCCCCTACTGGTCGGTAGCGTTTCACACCCAGCGGTGTGCACCCTCCCCTTCTTGCCATCCGTCACACTCGGTTTTGAATTTTTTCAGAGCTCAGGCGGTCGCTGCATATTATCCGTCTACGGTCTAACCTTTCGTGGCAGGACCACAAGAAAGCCCAGGTTGTCACCCCACCCTGCTGTGGGAATACCAGTAATTATTTGTATTTTAGGTTTCTGCCACGCGAATAGCTAGACCGCGGTGAGCTCCCCTTCTTGCCAGCCGTCACACTCGGTTTTGAACTTCAGTGCTCAGGCAGTCGCTGCATATTGCGACTGCGTTTGAAGGACAAAAGTCAGGAATCCCACTTGGGTAAGTCATTCTTGGAGCTTTTTTCAGCACCTAATGCTACTTCCCTCCAAGCATTGATGCAAAGAACGGTGGACAGGCATGCAGTCAACTAGGAAAATCGTGACCACTTCACATCATCACTGTGTTAGCCCCCTTTTCATTCCTGAAATTTTTCTACCTTATGGTTTTAACCGTGGCGAAGTTGTGCTGGAACAAAAAAAAGACTAGGGTTAGGGTCGTTTGGAGACCAGTTTCCAGATCAATATGACTCCCACATTCCCTGATTTTAACCCCACCCTGGTTGACGAGTCTTCAGTACTAATATGCTGTTTCTTGAAGTGACCTGCTAAACACTTATCACAACGGGATTTCTGTAGTGCGGAACTCAGTCGTCAACTTTTTGCGTGTCTATTTTACGATCGCTCATATCTTGGAAAGTACGTGGTGGTAAGATTATCTGTTTTGGTTGCGTGGTGCACACATTAGACATCATCTTACGCGCAAACATGAAAAATGTGTGGTGTGACGAGGGAGAAGATTAATGTGACTGGGGAAAGTACCACTGGGGGAAAGAATTAAGGAGATCGACGTAAATGGAAGCATCACTTCTCTCAGTTAATTAGATCGCCTTGAATTGTAATATACAGCAGCACAGTAGATGTTGCGCGCATTTGGGGAAGTGAAGCATGAGCGGAACTCAACAGTGCTTATGTGTTCCTTCCACTTATCTAGGCTTAACCTTGGTTAGCATTCCCTATCTAAGGTTTGGGCTGTGTGAAGGAGCGTAACCGGTCACGTCATCCTTTACACTGAGTTTTTGCCACTGTCCGAGCCATTGGGGTATGCCAAGGTCTACATTTAATAGGAATGATGAACCTATGGACAGCGCTCCAAATGTTTTATGAGTTCCGATGGTACCGCAAATCCTTTTCAAAGTTTTGTTTGTGGAAGGTCCAACTTTTATGAGTTACGCATTCGAATTTTTTTTGGAAGAGTCACATCCGCTTAAATGCAGCGAACTACAAACTGTATTGACTAAAGCAATTCTGAAGGACTCGGGTAGATCAATAAGACATGTCTACCGTTCCATGGTGAGATATACCGCTTGCGGGATGACAGTGACCTTATCTATCGGAAGACTTGCACGACTCTCGAGAGTTGTCTTCCCTGTGATTTCTCGGGCACCTATGGTTGTCCGCGCTCTAAGCCGAAGCCTAGATTAGGAGAAGGGTATTTAGGTGCCTCCATCTGAATTACCCAGTGATTTAAGCGCCTATGTGCTTCCACCTCATTACTGCAGAACAGCGAAATAATGGTAAGGAATATATGACGCGCGAGAATCACGAATAAGCCAAGCAGAGAAAATTCTGGGCAGTCAGATACGACCCCCGTTGTGCCTTGTACAACGGATGGTGAGCCTTGCCTGCAATGGCTGTCAAAACTTCTTCATAGGTTCACGAACAGGAATCAAGTTTGTATATCATCCCATTTACTTCTACTGACTTACATTTCTATTTGTGGCGAATGAAATCAGCATACTCATCGAAGTCACTTATTGTCAACAATTCTCTAATTTGTCAAGTGTGGTTTCCATCAATCAGCTTGCTCGAAGGAGAATATTGGGGTGTTACTGAAACTATAAAGTAGCGCTTCCTGTTCTACACCACTCCGAACTGGTGTTTGCGTCCGTTTCCTTGATTTCTTCCACGATTCGGTCCGAACACTCGCATCAATTTTCCCTTCTGCTACGCCATACAAACCAAGCACGACCCCTTAATTTCGCATGTTTGCGCGTGGGATGTTGTGTAGTGTGTGCACTGCGCAACCAGTACAATTCATTTTACGACCAAGTACTTTCCACGATATAAATGCGATCGGAACGGACAGACAGAGGAGGGAGCTAGAGACGCAGAGGTCCAGAGAGGCGACGCGCCGCGGCACTGCTACGCGCTCTGCCCGCGCGTATCTCCCATTTGCGGCGTCCATTTCGTCGGGCCAGCCCCTACTGGTCGGTAGCGTTTCACACCCAGCGGTGTGCACCCTCCCCTTCTTGCCATCCGTCACACTCGGTTTTGAATTTTTTCAGAGCTCAGGCGGTCGCTGCATATTATCCGTCTACGGTCTAACCTTTCGTGGCAGGACCACAAGAAAGCCCAGGTTGTCACCTCCACCCTGCTGTGGGAATACCAGTAATTATTAGTATTTTAGGTTTCTGCCACGCGAATAGCTAGACCGCGGTGAGCTCCCCTTCTTGCCAGCCGTCACACTCGGTTTTGAACTTCAGTGCTCAGGCAGTCGCTGCATATTGCGACTGCGTTTGAAGGACAAAAGTCAGGAATCCCACTTGGGTAAGTCATTCTTGGAGCTTTTTTCAGCACCTAATGCTACTTCCCTCCAAGCATTGATGCAAAGAACGGTGGACAGGCATGCAGTCAACTAGGAAAATCGTGACCACTTCACATCATCACTGTGTTAGCCCCCTTTTCATTCCTGAAATTTTTCTACCTTATGGTTTTAACCGTGGCGAAGTTCGTGCTGGAACAAAAAAAAGACTAGGGTTGGGGTCGTTTGGAGACCAGTTTCCAGATCAATATGACTCCCACATTCCCTGATTTTAACCCCACCCTGGTTGACGAGTCTTCAGTACTAATATGCTGTTTCTTGAAGTGACCTGCTAAAAACACTTATCGGGATTTCCGTGAGGCGGAATTCAGTCGTCAACTTTTTGCGTGTCTTATTTTACACTGCGATGGTCCAGGGCTATGCTTTCGTGGTATCTACTACCCCAGTAATTGAAGGGATAGGTAAAGAAGGAGGGAACAGAGAAGGAAGGAAGGAAAAGAAGGAGGAGGAAGAAAAAAGGAAATAGAAGAGAGGCTTCTCGGTTGACAAGTGAAAGAAGACGATATTTTTCAGATGCGTTGGATCCTCCAACGAAAGCATCACCGGTGATTGGATTTCACTCAAATCTTGTTAAAGCGCGTGAAATCCCGCCGAGCGTCCCCGGCGTCACCCCAGTTCCTCGGTGTTACCGTGTGTTAGTTGTGAAAGTGAATAGAGAGTTGTTTCTCCTCTCTATTCACTTTTTTTGGGTGACGTTAAACGTGAATAAGATTTTCATCGATTCCTAGCCGACTTTGCTCTGCAGTCACTATCGTTATATGCCTGGTTTAATTCGCACTAGACCTTTTCCGACTCAAGTGCCTTCTTGAACTGTTCTGAGCTTTTGCTGACGTTCGATGATTGTATTCGTTGTTCACATTTCAAAACCCTGTGAGCCAAAACAATATCAGCCTGAACTCTTCTGTAAATAAAGCTGTTTGAAATGAGCTCTTGCGATGGATCCTTGTAAGTAGGCAGGCTAATGGGACAATTCGGATTTAGGAAGAATTGAGGATTTTTGTGAAGTTTTGCTGAATTTTTGATGTCCAAAATCTCCCTTGGCAACTATGCTGACTTCAACTCTCGTCCCTATTGGCAGGACCGTCAGCGAGCATCAACTTCGCAGCGTCAGTCAGTCGTCAAGTAGTTGACGTCAAGTACCAGCCATAAATTACTCGATGAAAACAGACAGGAATTGATACTTCATTTTCGGCAGTGGTACTCCAGAGCACATTCACGGGGTTCAGATGAAACGAGCTCGGGAATCAGATAACCGTCGTCCATTGTCCTGACAAGGAATGGATGGTTGGTTCACCTGAAAGGAGAATGCAGTGGAACCGAGGAGACTCGTTGCGATGGCAACAATCTTTTCTGATTAGATCCGGTCGTTAGAATCTGAAATTGGAATGGAATCTTCAGGAAACTCAAGGATAATTGAACAAAAAAACTTCACTGTGGTCACAAATTATCGAAAATCACAGGTTATTTCTCAGAGGAGAAATTATGAGGCACTTTACTGAAGAGTTTAGTACAAAAGGCGATGAACTGTTATCTCGAATCAATAACCTGAGAACCCTCGAACAGTACAGATGTTTTAGATGTTGGGCTGGAATTGACGACTAAAAAGTGGTATATGGGCCAATGTACTTTTTGTCGTTCGCGTTGAGAAGAGACTGCCCTCAATAACTATAAGTACCCACAGCAATGAAATTACTCGGAGTTACCACCAAAAACAGCCTAATAGCTCTTTCAGGTAGCTCCGTAAACTGTGGGCATAGCTTAAAGGCAAGGATCCTGCAATCATCCAACTCAAAATCTCTAGACTTTTCTCCCTAGAAGTAGAAAGTTTCGGAAAAGAAATTAAAAAAAATAGTACCATTGTCAAATTGTATGACTCACTACGGCTCGCATAAAACATATTTCAAAACTTCACCTTCGGAGCTTCGTCTGAAAAGACATCACTTACAAGTCGACTGAGTCGCCGATGACCACAATGAGAGAACTTCCTGAAAGAAACACGCGGTGAAAAGGAAAGCAGATAGAAGTGCAAATGAAGTGCATAATCTGATTCGCAGAGGAT
The DNA here is from genome assembly GCA_036418165.1 of Cooperia oncophora. Lineage (NCBI taxonomy): Eukaryota > Metazoa > Nematoda > Chromadorea > Rhabditida > Trichostrongylidae > Cooperia > Cooperia oncophora. Next base: position 18,029 of record MU913279.1, on the reverse strand, counting down.
AAAGGGGCGTGCGGAGCGGGTTCTGCGCGACGCCTTTTCGCTTATTCGCTCGACGATCTCGTCGAGCGAATAAGCGAAAAGAATAGGTAGACAACGACTCGAAGCCTTTCCCTAACTCGTCTCTTTTTACATGTCCCTTCATGCACAGCGAACAAAACTGTACTCAAAAAATAATAGAATTCCAAACACTGACTGCAGAAGATTCAATTAACTTCCGAAGTGCCACGAGTGACTGTCGCTCCATGCTTCGAGGCTTGCACTGAAACGATAATCTTTCTTGTATGATGTTTACTAAATGAAAGACGTTCCTCCAACATTTTCCAATGTAGAAATCTTTGAGAGGAAAGGAAGAAATGCAAACAAAAAAGGTGTAAAGGGGCTAACCATTCAGTTTCCCTGTTGCAGTATTGTTCCACGGAACGTGAAAAATGTTATAGTTTCCCATTACTTGGCCCAGTTTTCGGAGCTCGTTAGACAACCACTCTATCTCTTCCGAACGTAATTAGCTGAAAATAATGCTACCACCTCCACCAAACATGGTAATATCAGTTTGTTATGACTGCTGAAAAAAACAAATGATATATTACACATTCCCACCTGCCGCCCACCCCCCCCCCCCCGAAATCCTCAAATCCGTAGAAAACACCAGATAATATGATAAAAATTACGACTCCATTCTTCACTCGGCATATGGCATGATTCCAAATAGGAGCTGCGAGCCGTGAAAAGTAGTAATAGAGCGCATCATGACGACGACTTGGGGGTGTGCATAGCCTTGCCCTCCACTAGCTATGGGTTTGCTCACTGAAACGACACACATGATGTACTGCTGGGACGCATAAATAAGTAAACAAATAGGACAAATGAACAACAGTCTGACGATTATTTTAGGTGTCACAAACGACTCAGAAAAAAAACTCGATTCTATATCAATCTAGATATAATATAAACCGCGTGAAATGCGAAGTATCATAGCAATTTTCCGGCTCTACTACGAGAGCCAAGCGCCGACGACTCGAAGCCTCTTCCTCTGCCAAGGTTTCAGCCTAGGAATAGGCAAGCCACCAGAGTTCCTCATGGCTTCTCTCAAGCTGCAGAGGAGAAGACTTCACCGCGTCGCCCTTCGCCCCCTCCCTCATAACTAGAGTAGCTTGGAAGTTTCGTTTTGAGAAAGGAAACATCTGTTCTGGAACTTACTGGTTGGCGAAAACGGTGATGAGACTACCGCGGGCGCACAGCTCACGAAACGTGGAGTTGACGCTTGTAGCGGTGCTGAATACTAACTTTATAAGATTTAAGATTTATATAAATTGAGTACAACACAACACCAGGGGGATCAGAGGATAACGTTCTGAGTGGTATCAACGTTCAGTGCAAGCTACTACCAAAAAATTATCGTTGTCGTGAAATTAACGTATCTTAAATT
>MU913279.1:0-16503 GCA_036418165.1 Cooperia oncophora | reverse complement strand
GCTATCGGTAAGTGATAAACTTTTTATGAAGGTAGCGTACTGTGTATTATGCTTGTTCCAGACAGCGCCTCCAGGGGAATCCACAAACCAGGTGCGTTTTTTTCCGGATTTTGTGACATTTAATCCTCTTTATGTAGCGAGAGAGCAGTTTTCCTCCAGCTGTCGGTACTCTCTCGCGCTCTCTCTCACTTGGATCGACTAGAAGATAATCGTTTATTTAATTATTTTTGACTATAAGCCACTAAGTGTAGGACCGGAATTTTTCGAAAAAGTACAGTACTTGGCTTCGTTGCGGGATCTGCTACCTCCCAGCTTATCATAAGGCATTTCAAAGTGGGTTAATTTCGACCATGCATTCTTCTGGACTCGGAGAAGTTGATAAACGTCTATTACATAGATTATAAAGATGAAGGTTAACACATTCGATCCGCCACACTGCGCACATTTCTGAATCAGCTCATAATTTTTCGTTAGTAATTCATCGGGAATTTCATATCTCTTTCCGATTGGTTGTAAGGTGGTATCATCCGTAAACGAGAACGTGCTTGGGCAATACTGGAACATGAAAGCCAATTCAATCGAATAAAACACCGCATAGAAACGAATTCTTGACACACCATGTGTGCCACGCGGTCCAGAACGTATTGGACAAAGTTTTGCGTTTTTAGATTCTATTGCTGTGTATATGCGCAGGCCAATTTTCTACGAGACCAGCTAGGGAAGTGTTATGTGTGCATTTCATCAGAAGCATTGTGTGTGTGGTGTGTGTGTGTGTGTCAGGAGAATCTAAGTGGCACTTCTAACTCTACTAACTGAAAAGCTAAGAGTTTTCCCCACAGAAAAGCCGACAACGGAGTTACAAATGTAGTAAACTCAGAGAATTATTCTTAATCAGAAGGGCGTCGATTCAGCCAGGTGCAGCGGGTGGTCAGACCACGTACGACTTGGACTTACTTGATGGTGTCTTTTTTGATTTTTTCTGCACTCTCTCATCTGATGACGCTCTATGAACCCTGTGATCTCTCACATTTTCCGCTTCAGACACTGAACCCCCTCAACCTAAATAAGGTCATCCCTTGCTCGCCACGTGGCTTTGGCCCTTTCTAAGCCCACGCAGCTCTGCCCTCTACTTAACTGCGCTACAGGGCTTCACAACAGGATCATACAAATACTTCCGAATAGTCATGTTACCAGATCAGCCAGACAACTCCAAAGAATAATGTTGTTGAAGCGCTCAGCGAGAAGGGTTTTGATGGCAGATGTCTTGTAACTGGACTACCCGATTTGAGTATTCGAATTTGCAATCCCACTGTGAATCCCTTATTTCTGTTGTGTTCTTCGTCCTGCCTTTTTTGACATTAACTATCGAACACTGCTAGTTTCTTGCATTGTATGTACATAGAAGGCTCACACCCGATTCTCCTCCTTGGGAAAGGTGTATACTTCTGTTCCAAGCCACGGAGCTCGGCAAGAAGGGAGCCGCTGCAAGCAGGGCACGCCATCGCTGTGATCATCACAACAGGGGGGGGGTCGTATTTGACCTTGAGGGAGGGGGGGTCGTAAGCGCGGGGACCTTTCTGTAGTGAGGGTGCAGCGATACCGAGCTGTCGCTCAGCCTCAATGATGAAAGACTATCCATGTAAAGGACCTCTGAAGAGAACCAACCAACAACGACTGCAAGCAACCTGCCAGCGCAGAATGGGGGACTTCGATCAAAGGATAGATGGCCTCCCACAACGGACGTCATGAATTAATATTAAAAGATTAAAGGATAAAGTCTCCGCCGTTGATCAACCCCTTTGTGGGATGCGGCACGCATTCTACTTCCCATTCAGAATCGCAGTGGCTCATTGAATGCGATGTGGCTGATACATGACTTTGCGGTGGGCCAGCGATGTACAAATCAGTGTCTTATCCTCCCAGGCAAATCTGGTAAAATCTTACCGTGCCCGGAGGGTAAAAGGCTTTGGTTGGCTTGGGCGAAAGTCGACCCGGGATATGAACCCGGCATCGCGCTAGTGGTAAGCGGCCACATGTACATAACACCTCGCGCAATGAATATTCGCCATGAACTAGTGAACAGATAAAAATACACTTCCAAGCCGTTCTGACCGTGCAAACACATCTACCTGCACGAAAAAGCCCTTTCGAGAAGCTACACCTTCCCAATAGCTCTGCGTGAAAGCGCTATGCATGGCGCAATGCAGAGGTGATGCCAATTGGCGTCCAATGAACTATTTCCTGGTATCCTTGGCAAAAACATGCGTTTTAGAAGCATACCAATGTCTTAAAGCCAACTGGAGATTTTCTGGCGTCGGAGGGGTTGATTTTTCGGGCCGTGGGGAGTGGTTTTTTTTTTTATGATCACAAGGGGGAATTTTTCGAATAGCAGACCCAGCGATAAAATGAAAGTTGTGCTGGAAAGTAGAAAGCTTCAAGCGTCCGGCACAGTTCTTTTTTTTTCGAAAGGCCGATGTATGAAGCTTCCCATGGATGTCCAAACGCGGCGACTTGTGGCTGGGCCCCCCCCCCATGATCACAAGAGGATCGCAAGAGGATCACAAGAGGATCACAAGAGGATCACAACGGTGAAACTTTCTAGAAAGGAAATGTGTCAGAAATCGTTCAATCCAGGTAACAAGAGCCAACCTAGCTCTACTCATTCCCACATCCCCCTCTCCGAGAGTTCTACTTTCAACGAAGTTATAGGTGTTCAAAAAAGGGGTACTTTCGAGTGTTTGTCTTGAAATTGATCCCGGGCCGCAAAATAATGCGCTCCAGTGCGCTTGTACTAGCGCGGTTGCGTGCGGATGAACGTGGTTATGACCGCGAGCAATCGCTATTCAAACCGCATTTGGAATCGATATCGTTCCAAGCCTTATCAAGCCATGCATATCTGAAACTACTTAATTCATATTCTTTGTACCATAGTTCTTCCCCTCTTATTGGTTTTGAGAGTTTACCAAATTTCTGCTGAATGCGAACTACATTAGTCTATCTCGTTAACTTCGTATACGGTAGTTTTGGTGATAAGCGCCTTTCAGTACAGTCATGTTTTTTGCTCGTTGCTTCGCTTCCATCACCCTTTTCCGTCAGTGTGAATTATTGTTGCAGCAGATATCCAGCGAGAAAGCTCTATGTATGTTTGTTGCTTGAAAATAAGAGCACAGTAAATGTTTGCATTTTGGTAACTGAGGTAACTAAGGTGAGAGGATAAGCGGAGTTTGATTATGCTTCTTTTCGTTTGTACCCTCGTGACAGGGGGGTCGATTAAGACCAATTTCGGGAAGGATCGTAACTAGCGGGAAATGATCACAACGCAATGGCGTGCCCTGGCTGCAAGGGGTTTATACGTGTCAGGATCCAGTCAATAAACGTGGGAGTGTTACGCAGTCTCAAGACAACTGGCTAGGAAAAACTCCGCTAGCTATACCGCGATAAGGCGTCTTGGAACTGATGGTGTACGGTTGCGGAGCGTTACTTCCCAGTCGTGACGTCGCACGCCCCAGGGGAACATTGGCGTGGCTATCCAACAACGAGACAATGAGGACGAGATGAGCTAGAGGATGCAGTGGTCCAGAGATGGGCGACGCCGCCGCGGTACTGCTACGCGCTCTCTGCCCATTTGCGGCGTCCATTTCGTCGGGCCAGCTCCTACTGGTCGGTAGCGTTTCACACCCAGCGGTGTGCACCCTCCCCTTCTTGCCATCCGTCACACTCGGTTTTGAATTTTTTCAGAGCTCAGGCGGTCGCTGCATATTATTCCTTCTACGGTCTAACTTTGTGGCGGACCATAGAAAGCCCAGGTGCAGCCCACCCTGCTGTGGAATACCATACATTATTCTGTATTTTTAGGTTTCTGCCACGCGAATAGCTAGACCGCGGTGAGCTCCCCTTCTTGCCAGCCGTCACACTCGGTTTTGAACTTCAGTGCTCAGGCAGTCGCTGCATATTGCGACTGCGTTTGAAGGACAAAAGTCAGGAATCCCACTTGGGTAAGTCATTCTTGGAGCTTTTTTCAGCACCTAATGCTACTTCCCTCCAGCAGTTGATTTGCAGAAGAAGGTGGACAGGCATGCAGTCAACTAGGAAAATCGTGACCACTTCACATCATCACTGTGTTAGCCCCCTTTTCATTCCTGAAATTTTTCTACCTTATGGTTTTAACCGTGTGGCGAAGTCGTGCTGGAACAAAAAAAAGACTAGGGTTGGGGTCGTTTGGAGACCAGTTTCCAGATCAATATGACTCCCACATTCCCTGATTTTAACCCCACCCTGGTTGACGAGTCTTCAGTACTAATATGCTGTTTCTTGAAGTGACCTGCTAAACACTTATCACAACGGGATTTCTGTAGTGCGGAACTCAGTCGTCAACTTTTTGCGTGTCTATTTTACGATCGCTCATATCTTGGAAAGTACGTGGTGGTAAGATTATCTGTTTTGGTTGCGTGGTGCACACATTAGACATCATCTTACGCGCAAACATGAAAAATGTGTGGTGTGACGAGGAAGAAGATTAATGTGACTGGGGAAAGTACCACTGGGGGAAAGAATTAAGAAAATCGACGTAAATGGAAGCATCACTTCTCTCAGTTCAATTAGATCGCCTTGAATTGTAATATACAGCAGCACAGCAGAAGATGTTGCGGCGCATTTGGGGAAGTGAAGCATGAGCGGAACTCAACAGTGCTTATGTGTTCCTTCCACTTATCTAGGCTTAACCTTGGTTAGCATTCCCTATCTAAGGTTTGGGCTGTGTGAAGGAGCGTAACCGGTCACGTCATCCTTTACACTGAGTTTTTGCCACTGTCCGAGCCATTGGGGTATGCCAAGGTCTACATTTAATAGGAATGATGAACCTATGGACAGCGCTCCAAATGTTTTATGAGTTCCGATGGTACCGCAAATCCTTTTCAAAGTTTTGTTTGTGGAAGGTCCAACTTTTATGAGTTACGCATTCGAATTTTTTTTGGAAGAGTCACATCCGCTTAAATGCAGCGAACTACAAACTGTATTGACTAAAGCAATTCTGAAGGACTCGGGTAGATCAATAAGACATGTCTACCGTTCCATGGTGAGATATACCGCTTGCGGGATGACAGTGACCTTATCTATCGGAAGACTTGCACGATTCTCGAGGCTTTTCTTCCCTGTGACAATTTCTCGGGCACCTATGGTTGTCCGCGCTCTAAGCCGAAGCCTAGATTAGGAAGGGTATTAAGGTGGCCTCCCATCGAATTACCAGTGATTTAGGCGGCCTTATGTGGTCCACCTCATTACATGCAGGAACAGCGAAATAATGGTAAGGAATATATGACGCGCGAGAATCACGAATGAGCCAAGCAGAGAAAATTCTGGGCTGTCAGATACGACCCCCGTTGTGCCTTGTACAATGGATGGTGAGTCTTGCCTGCAATGGCTGTCAAAACTTCTTCATAGGTTTACGAACAGGAATCAAGTTTGCATATCATCCCATTTACTTCTACTGACTTACATTTCTATTTGTGGCGAATGAAATCAGCGTACTCATCGAAGTCACTTACTGTCAACAATTCTCTAATTTGTCAAGTGTGGTTTCCATCAATCAGCTTGCTCGAAGGAGAATATTGGGGTGTTACTGAAACTATAAAGTAGCGCTTCCTGTTCTACACCACTCCGAAGTTGGTGTTTGCGTCCGATTTCTGATTTCTCCATTCGATCCGAACACTCGCATCAATTTTCCCTTCTGCTACGCCATACAAACCAAGCACGACCCCTTAATTTCGCATGTTTGCGCGTGGGATGTTGTGTAGTGTGTGCACTGCGCAACCAGTACAATTCATTTTACGACCAAGTACTTTCCACGATATAAATGCGATCGGAACGGACAGACAAAGAGGAGAGAGAGCTAGAGACGCAGTGGTCCAGAGAGGCGACGCGCCGCGGTACTGCTACGCGCTCTGCCCGCGCGTATCACCCATTTGCGGCGTCCATTTCGTCGGGCCAGCCCCTACTGGTCGGTAGCGTTTCACACCCAGCGGTGTGCACCTCCCCTTCTTGCCATCCGTCACCCCCCCCTCACCGGTTTTGAATCTTTTTTCAGCAGCTTCAGGGCGCGGGGCGCTGGCATATTATTCCGTCTACGTCTAACCTTTGAAGTGCAGGCCACCAAGAAGCCCCATTTGTCACTCCCCCTGCTGTGGGAATACCAGTAATTATTTGTATTTTAGGTTTCTGCCACGCGAATAGCTAGACCGCGGTGAGCTCCCCTTCTTGCCAGCCGTCACACTCGGTTTTGAACTTCAGTGCTCAGGCAGTCGCTGCATATTGCGACTGCGTTTGAAGGACAAAAGTCAGGAATCCCACTTGGGTAAGTCATTCTTGGAGCTTTTTTCAGCACCTAATGCTACTTCCCTCCAAGCATTGATGCAAAGAACGGTGGACAGGCATGCAGTCAACTAGGAAAATCGTGACCACTTCACATCATCACTGTGTTAGCCCCCTTTTCATTCCTGAAATTTTTCTACCTTATGGTTTTAACCGTGGCGAAGTTCGTGCTGGAACAAAAAAAAGACTAGGGTTGGGGTCGTTTGGAGACCAGTTTCCAGATCAATATGACTCCCACATTCCCTGATTTTAACCCCACCCTGGTTGACGAGTCTTCAGTACTAATATGCTGTTTCTTGAAGTGACCTGCTAAAAACACTTAATCGGATTTCCGTGAGGCGGAATTCAGTCGTCAACTTTTTGCGTGTCTTATTTTACACTGCGATGGTCCAGGGCTATGCTTTCGTGGTATCTACTACCCCACTAATTGAAGGGATACGGTAAAGAAGGAGAGAACAGTGATGGAAGGAAGGAAAAGAAGGAGGAGGAAGAAAAAAGGAAATAGAAAAGAGGCTTCGCGAGTTGACAAGTGAAAGAAGACGATATTTTTCAGATGCGTTGGATCCTCCAACGAAAGCATCACCGGTGATTGGATTTCACTCAAATCTTGTTAAAGCGCGTGAAATCCCGCCGAGCGTCCCCGGCGTCACCCCAGTTCCTCGGTGTTTAGTGTGTTAGTTGTGAAAGTGAATAGAGAGTTGTTTCTCCTCTCTATTCACTTTTTTTGGGTGACGTTAAACGTGAATAAGATTTTCATCGATTCCTAGCCGACTTTGCTCTGCAGTCACTATCGTTATATGCCTGGTTTAATTCGCACTAGACCTTTTCCGACTCAAGTGCCTTCTTGAACTGTTCTGAGCTTTTGCTGACGTTCGATGATTGTATTCGTTGTTCACATTTCAAAACCCTGTGAGCCAAAACAATATCAGCCTGAACTCTTCTGTAAATAAAGCTGTTTGAAATGAGCTCTTGCGATGGATCCTTGTAAGTAGGCAGGCTAATGGAGACAATTCGGATTTAGGAAGAATTGAGGATTTTTGTGAAGTTTTGCTGAATTTTTGATGTCCAAAATCTCCCTTGGCAACTATGCTGACTTCAACTCTCGTCCCTATTGGCAGGACCGTCAGCGAGCATCAACTTCGCAGCGTCAGTCAGTCGTCAAGTAGTTGACGTCAAGTACCAGCCATAAATTACTCGATGAAAACAGACAGGAATTGATACTTCATTTTCGGCAGTGGTACTCCAGAGCACATTCACGGGGTTCAGATGAAACGAGCTCGGGAATCAGATAACCGTCGTCCATTGTCCTGACAAGGAATGGATGGTTGGTTCACCTGAAAGGAGAATGCAGTGGAACCGAGGAGACTCGTTGCGATGGCAACAATCTTTTCTGATTAGATCCGGTCGTTAGAATCTGAAATTGGAATGGAATCTTCAGGAAACTCAAGGATAATTGAACAAAAAACTTCACTGTGGTCACAAATTATCGAAAATCACAGGTTATTTCTCAGAGGAGAAATTATGAGGCACTTTACTGAAGAGTTTAGTACAAAAGGCGATGAACTGTTATCTCGAATCAATAACTGAGAACCCTCGAACAGTACAGATGTTTTAGATGTTGGGCTGGAATTGACGACTAAAAAGTGGTATATGGGCCAATGTACTTTTTGTCGTTCGCGTTGAGAAGAGACTGCCCTCAATAACTATAAGTACCCACAGCAATGAAATTACTCGGAGTTACCACCAAAAACAGCCTAATAGCTCTTTCAGGTAGCTCCGTAAACTGTGGGCATAGCTTAAAGGAAAGGATCCTGCAATCATCCAACTCAAAATCTCTAGACTTTTCTCCCTAGAAGTAGAAAGTTTCGGGAAAAGAAATTAAAAAAAAGAGTACATTGTCAGAATTGTAGACTCACTACGGCTCGCATAAAACATATTTCAAAACTTCACCTTCGGAGCTTCGTCTGAAAAGACATCACTTACAAGTCGACTGAGTCGCCGATGACCACAATGAGAGAAATTCCTGAAAGAAACACGCGGTGAAAAGGAAAGCAGATAGAAGTGCAAATGAAGTGCATAATCTCGTATTCGCAGAGGATAAAGGGGCGTGCGGAGCGGGTTCTGCGCGACGCCTTTTCGCTTATTCGCTCGACGATCTCGTCGAGCGAATAAGCGAAAAGAATAGGTAGACAACGACTCGAAGCCTTTCCCTAACTCGTCTCTTTTTTACATGTCCCTTCATAACAGCCGAAACAACAACTGTCTCGAGAAAACTAAACGAATTTTCAAACACTAACCGCAGAAGACTCAATTAACTTCCGGAGTGCCACGAGTGACCGTCGCTCCATGCTCGAGGCTTGCACTGAAACGATAATCTTTCTTGTATGATGTTTACTAAATGAAAGACGTTCCTCCAACATTTTCCAATGTAGAAATCTTTGAGAGGAAAGGAAGAAATGGCAAACAAAAAGGTGTAAAGGGGCTAACCATTCAGTTTCCCTGTTGCAGTATTGTTCCACGGAACGTGAAAAATGTTATAGTTTCCCATTACTTGGCCCAGTTTTCGGAGCTCGTTAGACAACCACTCTATCTCTTCCGAACGTAATTACCTGAAAATAATGCTACCACCTCCACCAAACATGGTAATATCAGTTTGTTATGACTGCTGAAAAAAACAAATGATATATTACACATTCCCACCTGCCGCCCACCCCCCCCCCCCGAAAATCTCAAATCCGTAGAAAACACCAGATAATATGATGAAAATACGACTCCATTCTTCAATTCGGCATATGGCATGATTCCAAATAGGAGCTGCGAGCCGTGAAAATAGTAATAGAGCGCATCATGACGACGACTTGAGGGTGTGCATAGCCTTGCCCCACTAGCTATGGGTTTGCTCATGGAAACGACACACCATGAGCACCCCATATATATAATTCGCTTCGTCTGTTTGTTTGTAAGTTTGTTTGTAAGTTTGTTTGTTTGTTTGTTTGTTTGTAAGTTTGTTTGTCTGTCCGGAAATTCGGTTCGACCTGAAGAACGACTTGAGAGGTCTCTAGCAGAACGGTTCGAACACATCAGAACGGAAAAAATCACCCATATATATAATTCGCTTCGTCTGTTTGTAAGTTTGTTTGTTGTTTGTTTGTTTGTAAGTTTGTTTGTCTGTCCGGAAATTCGGTTCGACCTGAAGAACGACTTGAAGAGGTCTCTGCAGAACGGTTCCAGAACACATCAGACACCGGAAAAAAGTGGATTAAGGTCAGCAGGGGGTCGCCTGTGAAGAGTGCGGGGCACAAAAATTGAGGGCGGGTCTGCTCTGAGGTGGGCGGAGTCAGACGAAGAATTTGTAAAACAGCTCAAGAGTACTTCAGACACCGGAGAAAAGTAGAGTACAGAGCAAAAGGCGGATATCAGTTGAGTCTAGAAATATGTGAGAGAAGGTACGCGCGCCCGCCCGGCGCAGCCGGGCCGTATCAGAAGGAGCCGCGCCGGCGTCAGCCGGCGAGGCGACTGGTGTACTGATAAATAAGTAAACGAATAGGACAAAGGAACAACAGACTGACGATTATTTTAGGTGCCACAAACGACTCAGAAAAAAAAACTCGATTCTATATCAATCTAGATATAATATAAACCGCGTGAAATGCGAACTATAGCAATTTTCCGGCTCTACTACGAGAGCCAAGCGCCGACGACTCGAAGCCTCTTCCTCTGCCAAGGTTTCAGCCTAGGAATAGGCAAGAAAAAAAAAAAAAAATGCGCACCAGAGTTCTTCATGGCTTCTCTCAAGCTGCAGAGGAGAAGACTTCACCGCGTCGCCCTTCGCCCCCTCCCTCATAACTAGAGTAGCTTGGAAGTTTCGTGAGAAAGGAAACATCTGTTCTGGAACTTACTGGTTGGCGTAAACGGTGATGAGGCTACCGCGGGCGCACAGCTCACGAAACGTGGAGTGTGGACGCTGAGCACGGTGCTGAATACTAACTTTATAAGATTTAAGATTTTATATAAATTGAGTACAACACAACACCAGGGGGATCAGAGGATAACGTTCTGAGTGGTATCAATGTTCAGTGCAAGCTTCTACCAAAAAATTATCGTTGTCGTGAAATTAACGTATGTAGCCACTCACCCAACAGCCCGCAACAACTGGAGCGACCGGTCCTTGTGATCCATAAAAGATTTCTCATACCGCAAGAGCTTCTTCTAGTGCAAGTGGGAACTCCTGAAGCCCAAGTAAAGAAAACGACTTCAAAGTAGAAACAAACCCTATCAGGAAACTTACAGGACTGTTTCTGAATGAATTGAGAACCAGTGAAATGAAATGAAATGGAAAGGTAGACCATTAAAATGGAATGAAATGAAATGAAATGAGTCGTATCAGCTGTTTCCCATCAAAGCAACAACCTACAACGAACGACGCCTATTTTTGCCTGCGTTCACTGATGTGCGTCGATATTACCCGGCCCCTCCACCGCAGCGGTCGGGGTGGGGCTGTGCCGGGAATAGGGTTGGGCCAATGAGAGGGACGGCGGCGCCCTCGTCACTCGCTTTCGCGCCGTGGCACTGGCGCAATTGCTGCCCTTGCGGACCACGCTACCTGCACGCGAAGTTAGAGGGACCCTTCAAGTGAACGCGGACGCTGCCTTCAAGGAATTCGTTGCCCATGGTTACCCCACTGTATCGAAAATAGGTCGAAATCTCAGATTTGGTTGAAAACTTGCCTCTAGGGCTAATTTGAGCCTCAGAACACGAATATCACAGTTGCTCGGCTGAAAAACGCTCGCCAAGAGAGTCGCAGTTGCAGGTCCTGCACACCCTGCCCCTCCAGAGTGTGAACAAGACATTTTTAAGAAAAATACTTGCGTGATAATTTTCAGAGCACCAGACCACCTCTCATTCCAGATTTTAGCGAATTTGGGGGTTTTGGTGTGCCTCACATACATGCTGAAAATGGGTGTGACCTGGAAAATTCCTGCATATCTCTGCTCAAAGAATCGTTCAGCAGATATGGAAAGCAGATTTGAAATCAGCGTCCGAAGACGCATCAGTGAGTATACATCTTGTTTTAAATGGCCACTTCGACCAACCATCCATTCCTTGTGAGCAACGGCGACCATAGAATTTTCATAGAAGATTTTATGGCGTTCTTGCTCAAAAGTGCAATAGTCGGCGTCGAAGACAGCTGTCTGTTGAAGATTAAAAATTACTACAGATGCAGGCAGGCGGTTTGAGAAGCTCCTATAAGAACAAAACGATACAGCAGGCAGTAACACAATAAAGCAATCCCAAATAGTGATTACCTGAGCTTTTATTATGTCCTTGGATTGCAAGCTCAAACACAGCGTGGCTTCTGGTCGTCTATCGCGGCAAGGATGTTTTCGGTCTGAAGGAGTTTACAAATTTTTCATATGTTTGCTAAAAAGCAGTGGCACAAGTGCTGGAGACGGGCGGTTGTCGCTTAAGCCATTGGCGGAAGGACTGAGGTGTGACCAAACGGTCTCTCACACACCTTCCAGCATAGAGCTCACACCTGAATGTCGATCTGAATGCTAATCTTGAAGGTTTTCCAAAGAGCTCCTGCACATTTATTTTCAGGAATAACTATCCTCTAAATGACGATAGATTTCGGAGAGAAACACTACGGAGATGTGAGCACAGAAATACTAACAATAGTGTCTGTCATCCAGACCCAACAGCTCACTGTCGCTTGAGAGATACTCCTGCTCTCACTCCACATATCTTCTCAAAAGTCTAGCTCTCACTCCACATATCTTCTCAAATGTGTACACTTCATACGGAGGGGCTGTATCTGTTTTCCATGGGAACTGCCCCCCCCCCCTTCTGCGGGCTAACGCGGACACCCCAAAGCAGGTACAACCAAGTCACATCACCAATGTTCAATATGCCATATGAATTCCGAATCAATGCTACGGCGTCCGCGGGAGCCGACGCGCACTCGTATGGCCCGGCGAGTGTGGAAAGTATGCGAGGGTCCCTGATGCAAGGACGGCATCGGGGGCAACCAGGCTAGTCCAGAAGTCCTGTAACGTTGAAAAGATCCGCGTAGCAAGTTGGAACGTTGACGGGCGCTCATGTGAGCTGGCAGAGGCACTGGAGCGTAGACGTATAGACCTGTGTGCTGTGCAGGAAACGAGATGGTCCAGCTGCAAATCAAGGGACATCGGTCGCTCTAAGGCCCTTTCTGTGTGGCAAACCAAAAACCACCAACGGAGTGGCTGTAATAGTCTCTCAACGTTTCCGGGACTCGATAGCAAGCTAGAACGCTTCGATGACCGCCTGACAAAGATCCTCAGTGTCGAACAGTTTTTGCCTACGCTCCACAAACGGGATGCTCTGTGCTATACGGTTCTGGTCCCTGCTTGAGGAGAAGACAGCTGAGATACCGTCAGAAGACGTCGTAATTGTTGCTGGTGACCTAAATGGGCACGTAGGTGCTACGAAAGACGGCTACAGCTGTCATGGTGGTTTCGGTTATGGGTCACGTAACGCCGGCGAGCGAATCCTCGAGTATGCGGAATCCCATAAGCTAGTCAAAGAATACAAAGTTTTGCGAACGTGACTCCCACCTCATCAGCTTCTACAGTGGAGGTTCCAGAACGCAGATCGACTTCGTTCTTGTTAGACACCGCGACCAAGGGCTCATCACGGATGCGAAGACTGTGCCGTACGAGACAGTTGCCACGCAACATCGCCCACTAATTCTGCACGCTAAAGATCGCAACGCCAGGTCCAAACGGGTCGAGCGATGTGGTCCCGAGAGGATCAAATGGTGGCGTTTGAAAGAAAAGGAGGCAGCTGTAATCTCTCGTATTCAACTTCCCACCGCCACGACTGTCGATGAGAGCGTTGTGCGGGGCTGAGTGCTGGCTCGCAACCAAAGAAGTCGAAGTCTGCCTTATTGTGATGGAGATGAAAATTGCAACGCTGGACGGCCGGTACCACGCGTATGGATCGTTAAAGATAGTAAAGATAGTTGGTGCTCACCCTGATCAGGCATTCGACCGGATAAATGGCGTAACAAAATCAGGAGAGCGGACCCCGCTACAGAGCGGGACAAACGCTGAAGAATAAGAAGAAGAAGAAGGATTGAATAGTTTATCGGATCTTAGTCCTTATTGGAGTGTATACGTGTCTTTGAACACTACCGAGTGGTATTTTTAAACGGTTCAGAATGTATTCATTGGAATAGCCTTCGCGGCAGGCGCGCATTTGCTATTGAAATGTATTTCCATTTTCGATACAAGCGCATGGTCGCTCACAGCAGGAATTTAAGAAAAAAAATGCAGGAGGAACCGGCAAAGTCAGTGAGGAAATGTCTGTTTGAATTATCAGGTATGTTGTAGCTAACGCTACGTGATCTGCCCAGGCAGATCAATGCGGTCAGTGGGTGGTCCAAATCGTAGCGCGGACTATAATATTCTATATGGAGTACATAAAGACTAGTTGCTTACTAGAATTCTTAGAGCTTTGCGCTCTCAACCGACCGTCGCCTCCGGCTCTCACTAAGGACCACCGTGGACGCTCTTTCTCATTTGACCGGATTAAGGAGTACGAACTCAGCTAATCCTCCCACATACGTTCTTATTGACTAATGAAGTATTGTGTTACTATTTGGCAGTGTTACTGTCCAACTCCAACTAGCGAATAGGTAGTGGTTCTCATGAAAAATGTCACTATACACCATGAATTTGGTGTATCGGACCATCAATAAAGTAGTGAGTTCGTTCAATACCGTCTTCCGCGGTAGTCCAAATTCCACGGCGATTTCTTTCTCTCACTATCGGATTTAGATTGACCGATCTTTTGCAGTAACGGACTCCTTTTTTTCTTTTTTCAAAAGGAATTTTCATTGCTCAACGATTCAATAGTGGACAAGTGTGGCAATAATGACCTCTCAATTGGCCACCTGAAAACGCTTGTTAACATGTTTCCCCAAGAAAGAAATTACAAGACACCTCGCTTGACCCCGAAATCCCGTGAAAAGATTCACAGTCTCGATAGAAGCTGGAAGAAACTATTACAATAGTAGAAATGATAACGGGTAAGGTCCTCTCAAAGCTACGAAACGACTCAACGTCCATCAAAAATTTGGAGGAGAAGCGGAGCCTCACGTTGGCAGAGATACACAAACAAGCAAAGATAACAATGTTGGATACATCACTGACGCACTACTTCATCAGAACCACCTGCACAGACGGGACAGGGGGACAGATCCTGCGCAAGGTGCATAGACTGCTATTCTTGGACGCTACCAGGCTCTAGTAGCTGATGGTGGTCTTTCCAGCAAATAACAGTGCCTGGAGTGTGAGGAACGGCGATATCCAACCAACGGGTTCGATACAAGAGAAGTGATAAAGCGGGCCGAAAGTCACATAACAATACTGGATCGCACTGTGGACGAGCTGGGTCATGAAGTAAGAAGGGCAAGCGATCTCATAAATAAAGTGAAGACCGTGCTGAAGAGCCTTACTCTCAGTAACTTCAACAGCAACGCCGAGTAAACACAACTCTTAGGCGCACGGAAGAGCAACTGAAAAAACTAGCCAGGAACGTAAAGCCAGATGAAGGCCCAACTGGAAGGCAGAAACTGGAAGATCCAGGAGATTTTGGAGACGTCGCCAACAAGATGTTGCAATATCAGATGATAGTTACCTCGACAGCTTAACAAAGGAAAACAATGAAGAAGGAATGCGATGATAACGTACGAGAACTAAAGGATCGCGAAGGAAACGTACAAGAATTGCTTGAGAAAAAACTGACACGACTGCACTTCGGTGTTAGAGTCCTACCACAAAAAAAACTCGGCAATGCCTCGAAGTTCAACTTCTTCATCGTAGTTGTTTTCTGCAAGAGGAGATGCGCCCACTCGGACTCCTCTCCGAAATACATGCATAGCGAGGAAAGTTGAAGGATCATCATCGAAGAAAGAAGGTGCCAGCTGCCTAATTCGATGCAGGAGCAACGCATTAACAAGGCAGGACATGCTCGTACTGTTCAGTCCTGGGGAAAACGACGATAAACTTTCTGATCACTAAGAACGGACACCATCGAGCTCTTTGCTCAGTGCCGGATTCGAGGGAGCGTGTCAGTACGGGATGCCCGGACCAAGCTGGAACAACTCGATGGCAAACAGATCGATGTGCCTGGGAGTGTGGCCAACGCTACGTGATCTGCGCAGGCAGATCAATGCGCTCAGTAGGTGGTCTTCAGATCGTAGAGCAGACTAATATTCTATCTATAGTAGGGTATATAAAGACTAGTTGATTACTAGATTTGTTATAGCTTTGCGCTCTCGACCGACCGTCGCCTCCGGCTCTCACTGATTACCACCTTGGACGCTCTGTCTCATTACAGGATCAAGAAGCATATTCAGCTAATCCTTTCACACACGTTCTTATTGACTGATAAAGTCTTGTGTTACTATTCGGCACTGTTACAGTCCAACTCACGCGTGGCCAGTAGCTAGTGGGACTCAACCACTATACCACTGAACCACATATGCCATCCCCCCTGCTCACACTGCACGCTCTTTCTTATTCGGCCATTCTTTATGAAGAGAGTTACAGGATCGTTGGCCCTAGTGAGGCTACTTCTACTGGTATCACTTCGCTCCCTCGTGTGATGCGGCCGCGGCGCCCTCGTTACTCACTGTGGAACCATTAAAGCGGAACAGCCTCTGATATAGGGAAGCTGAAAACGCAGCAGCGCACTGGGGGTGGAACACCTTCTATCATTACCGTCCACCGCTGGTCGCTAGCTTCGTAAAAAGAGAGACGGTGTTCGAAAGCAAACGTTGATTGGGTTGCCCCCACTCATTTGAAGGCTCTGCTGACTCGACGCTGTCAAGGAGGATTCGGAGTCTATCATCCGCAATCGAGCGACAGGTCTGTATCGACAGCCATCTCCGGCCTGTGAACCCTCCTTGGAATTAACTGGTGGCACATGGTTAACCTAAATAATCATCTACCAGTCTTTCCTTCTCTCTGCTCACGTCACGAGATTCTCTAGGAACTGGTTAGTGGGGATGAATTTTGGTCCTCCAAGCCATTCGGCTGCCTCGAAGGAAAGGAGAGAATGAAAAGACCAACCACGCATAATTTGCTCTTCAAG
>MU913278.1:0-26619 GCA_036418165.1 Cooperia oncophora | reverse complement strand
ACGTATTGCCACGGGCCTTTATCCTCCAGCACTTTTAGGCAAGCCATATGAGCAAAATTGACATTTGTTCCGACTTTTCCATTAATTTCCAGAATATCTACAATTTGTCGTATAAATAAATGAGGAGAGAATGCCCAAAATTTCTTTGCAAACCATCAGTCAGATAAACGTTCGGTAAGCAAGAAGCTAGTTTTGCCATCCGTTCTTTGAACAGAATCGGCGACTTCGAATCGACGTGATAGCAGTAGTGATTTTCAGGTGAATAGTTGACTTGCAGCTGTTCTTCCAAGAACTCATAGTCCTGAATGATGTCATAAATGCGTTGGGGAGACTTATTAAGATGAAGTCATGAGAAACGCATACTGTATGGACGATCCTAGCAAAAGCGATTCCGTAGCCTAGCGTTGGCTGCCGCAAGCGTGGGAAAACTCGCCAGTGTAGAGCGTCACATTCCATATCCAGCACGCTGTTCTCAACCAGCACAATTCGAGCACGTGCTATTTCGGCCATGTACTGCTCGTCTCCGAGGAATAAACGCCGGCAATCTAAATGCGATGTCTCTGGTCGATGCTTGAATTGCGGAGCCGTCAGCGAGAGCTAAAAGTTACAACTCATCACAGCAGAACCGACTAAGACAGTCTTCTTGTACAAGTTAAAATACAGTTCTGGAATCGATACCAAGGCTTTCTGTACTTCTTTCATTTGTTCACGAACGCTATCGGATAAGTCCTCTTTCATTAAATCAGCAATCACAGCAACTTGTTCATGCAAATTGTGATTGTTGTGAGCAACCTTCTTTTCGAGAACCAATACTTGCCTTTCTAAACCTGAAAATGGTTAATTAGTCATCCACAGCAAGACAGTACTGTCTCCTGAATGTGGTGTGAAGCTGCGTTCATACTTTGCGGCAGCGTCCACCAGCGTCCACCAGCGACCATCAGCGTTTCGAGCGTCCGTCAGCGTCAGCGACTAGGAAAGTATAGATATCGATCTAGCGAACGGCAGCGTCTACCAGCGTCCACCAGCGACCAGGAGTACGGTATTGTGTAGTAGTAGTAGTACGGTGTGGTTGCACACGCCACAATTTCACGACGCCTAAGTCCTGCTGTCTTCTTCCTCCTCCTTCCAAATTCTATCAGCAGTCTGCTACCTTCCTACTTTCCCATTCTCTGCTCCTGGTCGCTGATAGACGCTAGACCATCAGCGTCCCGAGGAACTAGGAAAGTATGGATATCGATCTAGCGTCTACCAACGTCCAACAGCGTCCACTAGCGATCAGAGGAAGAGAGCATGGAGAAGTAGGAGGGCAGCAGACTGCTGGTAGAGCATGAGGAAGTACGAGAGATGAGACAGTTGGACTAGACGTCGTGCGATTATGGCGTGTGCACCAACCCCGGACTACTACACAATACCGTGCTCTCGTTGTGGAGCTGGTGGTTGCTGCTAGACGCTAGATCGATGTCCATACTTTCTAGCCCCTCGAGACGCTAGTGGGCGGTGCTGCACGCTGCCGCAAAGCATAAAGGCAGCCTGAGAGAGCCCAGAGAATAGCTCGCCAGTTTTACAATTAGCGCCATAGAGGGTCCACGGCGTGCCCGAGCTCGTTCTTCCAAACCTCTCTCTGGTCTACGTCCTTGACTCCTCTCTCTCCAGCTAAAGTTGTTACGATAACTCGAACGAAGCGAAAATCCCCTCAAACCCCTGAACCTGGCTTAAGCGCTGCAGTGGATGTGTTGCGTGAATGGGCTGCAAATCCTAATTGATAAAGTAAATGAGTCACCGTTAGCTGTTTAATTAATTTTATTCTTTATGTAAAACTTAACGTCTGTATGACCCTTTCGTGCCATGTGATTTGTTTACCAGCAAAGAATTCTGTTTAGCAGTTTGGGAGGCTGGGCATAGCGCGGTACGTACTGCTCAAGACCCGGAGTTTCCATTTCACCCATGGCTGGGAACAGGGTGATGAATAGCTTTTCCAAGAGAATCTGCATTGATGTCGAGGGTGTAGAAGTACGGGCTCTTTGGGGTCATTTTAGAAGACCAACTTTCCCCATTGCCATGACGTGGCCTGGATTGTGCTAGCAGCGCGCATACTGTTTGCATTCCTTCGACTAACATTCCGCGCGCTCGCTGATGATGGCTCGAGCTTGATGATAAGAAGAAGACCTTTAGACTGCAAGAGGCTAGACCATCATGCGAATAATCTTTTGCAGACTTTCACTTACTTATGAATAACAAATACTTCTCACTTCAAAGGCATTAGGCACTATAATTCGGTACTCCGCCTAAAGTGGTAGCAGTGGTGCTATACAGTAGGAAAATGGCAAGAAAGCGAAGCGAAACGATCAAAAAGCTGCAACAAGAGGCTGTTCTACACGAAGAGCACGCCATCATTGTGATGATCACAACGTGGAGGGTTGTATTATGACACCGAGACGGAGAGGGTCGTATACTTGGTGTGAGAAAATCTAAACAACTACAATTTCCGATAGTTGAAAATGATAGTTAATTCCTGACAACCTCCGGCCCCTATCGCTCCCCCCCCCCTCCCCGCTCGACGGAAAATTCTTGGCTGAAAAACTGGAAATTTTTCGGGAAAAAATGGAAAAAGTGGTAGGAAGTTGGGAAAATCTAGGAAAGTGGTAGGTAGCATGGGGAGGGGGTCGTATTTGAGGATGGAATTAAGGGGGTCGTATTTTTCAGGAAATGATCACAACGCGATGGCGTGCCCGGTCTAACCTGCGATCGAAAAATATGAAAGCTGCCTTAGGCTCAGCCAAGAAGTCCCATTCCTTGGTCCACGGACTTTTCTTCGCCTATTTCAACAATAGATCCTGTTTGACATAGAAAAAGTGGTGTGGTGACGTGCGATGGAACTTTTGCAAATTTTTATATTTACAGCAGTCTACAGGACTTGAAAAATATTGCAATACGTTGAAAAGCGCCTAGAAGGTAGTCTAGTTTGGCCCCGTGCGAACTTGCGCCAAAGTTCGTTGGAGTTCGCTCCTCCAAAAGTTCAGAAAACATGAGTAACGTAGCACAGTGAAGAAATTCCATGCGATGCCTTGCCTCCCTTTAAGTCTCCTCGAAAAAACTGATAGACAAAAGGATCAACTCACTTGCCACCCGTCGTTGATAGAAGTTCACTAGTGAAGTGTCAGCACCGTATAATGTAACCAGGTACTGTGCAAGAAACCATGAAAGAACAAAGAGAATGACGAGTGCAATAAACAGTTTCCATTTTGCAGGTCTACCAACAAGAAGATAAGGCTTCATGAGCATAAATGTGGCAGCGTGAGGCTTGGAACCATCACTCGTTCGCTGGAAATATGCGTATGTGAACCTTACGAAATCCACATAAAATCAATCCTGAGTAGCGCACCAGAGAATAAAAGAATTTGAATAATGAAACACTGCATAATGGCTGAAGACTTGAGAAAGTGCTAACGTCATAGACTTATAAGGGTAAGACTTGCGATGGTCAATGACCCTCCGCTATGTACAACTTTCTAACACCTTTGAAGGCAGCAGCATATCGAGCCTTACATTGACAAACTACCAGAAATACAATACAGTACACACATGAGTGCCAGACATCAAGTTTCAAGTTGGCTTATAGGGTATCAAAAAGCAATGCTCGGATCGATATGTGGTCCACAGGGTTCACTGATAAGCTCATTCCATGTCGTTCAGCTGACGCATGCGCGCTCAAAGAGTTCCGCGATCAAGTATCACGGCTAGTTGCTGTTCAGTAATGAACTAGTAGCTGATAAGTGATTTCCCAAAGAAAAAAAAAAGCAAAAACAATCTCCAAGAACACCGTAAACAGAATAGATCCCTGACAGTCACACCGCCCTGCGATCTCTGCGGAATCCTCAATCACACATCGTTTTTTTCGCACTTCCCAACAACATCCAATGCAAAGAAGAAAAAGCTAAATACAACAAAAATACTGATCCAAAACTCGTCATAGAAACTATCAGAAGTTTCTGTATACGAATTTAGGATTACGGTAGCAATGCACGTCGAGCTTTTGCACCAAAAAATTGCACCAGTGGTGATTTGAACAAGTCTTACCTTGGGAGATGGATTGGTGTTGACTGTTCGAGCTCCTAATGAAGAAAATGTCAAGAAGTCATAAGGAAGAGCAGAATTACTTATAAGCACGAGCGCGGTTGGCAAAAATGGACATGCGATCAGGGCACGCCATCGTTGTGATGATCACAACGGGGGAGGGTCGTGAGGGAGTCTAGGGTGGATCGTAATTGGTCTGAGAAAATTTTTTTGGTCGTTGGTTTCTCTTTGTTCCACGGACGCTGCTGCAAAGAGGGGGATCGTATTCGGCCGTTGTTGAAAGAGAGATTGATATCTATACAATTAGTATTTCCGATAGTTGAAAATGATAGTTGAATCCTGACATCTCCTCCCGCCCCCCTGCTCGACAGCAAAATTTTTGGGAAAAACCAGAAGGAAATTTCGGAAAAACTGGTAGGAGATTAGGGAAAAGCTGAGAAATTTTTCCTGTTTCCACACTGTGGGTACATATCCACCTCCCCCTCCCCTTTGGCGGAGAATTCTTGGCTAAAAAAAACTGGAAATTTTTCGGGGAAGAATAGAAAAAAGTGGCAGAAAGCTGGGAAAATCCAGGAAGAAGGTAGGTAGTATGGGAAGTTGGGAGGGGGGCGGTGTGTTGCAGAATAATAAAATGAGAATAGAGTTAGGTGGTAGTATTTTTCAAGAAATGATCCCAGCGCGATGGCGTGCCCTGCTGCCATTCCGATTTGCGCCCGCCGCCGCAACAAACTACAACAAAGCGTCCCTGCGATGGAGTGGAGAGGACGTTTGTTGGGTGGGCGGTCCAACTGAGCGGGTTGTAGAACTAGAATATTAGGTGGCTGCAGCACCTTCCTCACTCACTGTGAAGTCGCGAATGTGGGACAGTCTCCTTAGCTCGGAGGCCGGACTACTTGCACAAGGAAGGACAACCACGAATTACTTGAGCGCGGGAATAGTCCTTAAAGACAGCCGTCTTCCCATGGCTGAATGATTTCCATTCTCTAGAACTGGTCCATCTTCGTAGCTTCACAAGGAGTAATGAAGGCGCCTACAGCGCGCTCATAGATTGTAGTTCCGACGCCTCCCTAGTTCCCCGTCCACCAAATTCGAAGGATACTTCTTCTCACACAATCGGTTTTCACACCGTGTTTTTCATTTTTTTTCAGTGTTAGATGGTATTAGCATTGGATGACGTGAAGATAACTTACTGATCTGGAGGCTGCAGGATGCGCTTTGCTAGCATAAAACAATCATGTCTGCACAACTCATACAGTGAGGCTGCGTGAGTCCTTACGTATCTCGGTGAATTTTTTTTGCTTCTTTTTCACCCTGCGAGAAACCTTTTAGCTAGCATGCAATTTGCTAATTGAAAGCCGCTACTCACAGTATCTCCGGCGCGGTTTAGCTTCAAGCAGTGTTTGTTGGAGCATTTCTTCAGGCCGCGGTCTAATTGGATGGATTGAGTTTGTGATGAGAAGTGGGAAGACGTATGTTCATTGCGCTTAAACTTTTGGTAATTAAATGCTCTTCGGTCAACTAGTCTGGAAGTATCGAGAAATTACAGGGTGAGTCATATAAGTGATAATCTGAGACGAAAATGAATAGAAAGCCAATGTTAACGGTTTACTGTAAAAAACACAAGCAACTTTTGTGCAAACCCCAATGAAACAATCTTAGCATTCATAAGTGAAATGGTCTTTCCTTTGGAGCAAGAGCGTTTCCGTGAGTGTCCCGCTAGTAACAAGCAACGATGAGAAATTGAATCATGTTGTAAAAAAAATGCAATTTTAAGAGCTAATATTCTCTCGGGAAACGCTATAATACAAGTACCTCACCCTAAGCCTTCGAAAAAAGACGAAAAAGACGCGGATCCGCGTCTTTTTCGTCTTTTCGCTATAACTCAGTTCGGGTTGACATTTCTTAGATAGGAAGTTGTACCGTTAGACTCAGCTCGTTTAGCTCTACCAAGATTGTATCCTTGAAAGTTCGAAAATGTCCAAATTTGAACTATGCCTTCCATCAAAGTACCTACGGGCACTCATTAGCGGGCGAGTCTCGCTATAATTGTAACCAAAGGGCAATCGTTGAGAGTGAGACCACATTGAAATCAAATGAATTCCGCACTTTGTTGGAGATGATTGAGAACCAGATCATTGTGTTCCCCAAGTGATGCTGATCCTTACCATATCAATTTTTCTGAAAATAGCAGAACTTTACGGAAAGTCACTTTCGTACTATATTGCTTTTTCAATTTGAAATATCTCAAGCATCAGCTGGGCTCAGACCACGAGAGCACCAACAGTCCCGATCTACCCGCCAGCTTACCTCTCCCCTATCCGCTTTGCGAAATCGAAAGAATGAGTTTGAAAAAAAGGGGTTACAGCTACTTGAATAGAGGCCATCGTGTGATACTAGGACAAATGTTCGTTTTCGAGCGATTTCAAATGGATTTGCAGCGCCCCTAACTGCCTAAAAAAAGTTCAGTAAAAAGAGCTACATACAGAATACCTTGTGGTCTTGAATAAACTTATGAAAAATAGTAGCAAATTTCTGACTGTTGGTTGTTATCTACGGTCAACTTCGTGTCTTTACTGACAAGGAATTTCACGAATTTTTCATAAGTGGGAACCCCCAGTCAAAGTTATACTGTCGACTGAATCCCCATGAAAAATGCAGTCTAATCATGTGAAGAAAGTTGCTTAAAATTTTCTGTGACCTCTCACGTTATTCTCCGGCTCTCTGGACGATCAATCGACCTCATAATTAGCCCATCGAGGTGGACAAGGCCTCTATTGATCACTTTTCTTAGTTTTGCCATTCAATATAGATCTCTAATCTCTTTTGTTCACTACTTTAATGGATGATTCCACAAATGCCATTGACATTTAGAGCCGAGCTTTTTTATTTGAATTTCAAAAAATTCAACGAAGCCAAAAATGAAAAACTTTGCGCTCTCTTCCGTTCGAATCCCTGTACGTAGAAGCAGTTAATTCGCGATTTCTCCTAAGCTTTACAATGACTCGATGTGCTCAAGAATCTTCAGCGTGGATTGTCGGCGTCATTGAATGCCTATGGAGTCTTTATGCCATGGTTTTGATAATGTGGAAGCTGGTTCAACTTTCGGTGGAAAAATGTCATCGCCCCTTGGGACTGCCAGTAATGGAGATGATTTTGTATACGAACTCCTTTGAGCTTCTTTGATCTATGGATTTCTACATTCTCCGCCATTGATATCCACTGCTACTCCAGCTGGGACTCCTGCCAGCGTTTGGGAGGCGCTGACCGCCAGCCCTAGCGGACCCCACAGTAATTACCCGAGGAGCTTCGTCCAGAAACGTCGGCGGCACAACCCTTCACGTACCGGAACCATGACCGCGAAGGTTTTACAATTAAGTTATGAGCTAATTCATGAAGCTGTTGATATCGTCCCAGAGAGCGCGAAAGAATAACGGGAGAGCGTCACGAGATAAATTTAAAGCCAACTTCCTTTACATGATTAGACTGCATTTTTCATGGGGATTCGAACTGTATAACTTTGACTGGGGGTTCCCTCTTATGAAAAATTCGTGAAATTCCTTGTCAGTAAAGACACGAAGTTGACCGTAGATAACAACCAACAGTCAGAAATTTGCTACTATTTTTCATAAGTTTATTCAAGACCACAAGGTATTCTGTATGTAGCTCTTTTATGAACTTTCCTGTACAGTTAAGTGCCCTGCAAATCCCATTTGAAATCGCTCGAAAACGAACATTTGTCCTAGTACCACACGATGGCCTCTATTCAAGTAGCTGTAACCCCTTTTTTTTCAAACTCATTCTTTCGATTTCGCAAACGGTAGGGAGGAGGTAACTGCGTAGATCGGGACTGTTGTGCTCTCGTGGTCTGAGCCCAGCTGATGCTTGAGATATTTCAAATTGAAAAAGCAATATAGTACGAAAGTGACTTTCCGTAAAGTTCTGCTATTTTCAGAAAAATTGATATGGTAAGGATCAGCATCACTTGGGGAACACAATGATCTGGTTCTCAATCATCTCCAACAAAATGCGGAATTCATTTGATTTCAATGTGGTCTCACTCTCAACGATTGCCCTTTGGTTACAATTATGGCGAGACTCGCCCGCTAATGAGTGCCCGTAGGTACTTGATGGAAGGCATAGTTCAAATTTGGACATTTTCGAACTTTCAAGGGATCATCTTGTAGAGCTAAACGAGCTGAGTCTAACGGTACAACTTTCCTATCTAAGAAATGTCAATCCGAACTGAGTTATAGCGAAAAGACGAAAAAGACGCGGATCCGCGTCTTTTTCGTCTTTTTTCGAAGGCTTAGGGTGGGTATTGTACTTCCTCATGAATTAACCGCAGAAAATTATTCACCTCAAATGATTTGATTAATAAGCAATGGAGTGAAAAGATTTCAGAAGCATGGCAAATCGAGTATTTGTCAATTGGCAACGGTTGGCAAGGCAACCTATATAGCACCCCGCTTAATTTTTGCTCTATTTCCGATACCGAGAATCTTTCAGACGATAAAGACCAACTTCTCGGATCAAAAGTTGGAAATATTGTGGTGTTGACGAAAAGAATACTGCTGATTCTCACAAGTATGCTATAGAGGAGAGCAGACTTTCTCGAATCAGGTTGTTTCACCATTGTGATTATTCTCTACCAATATTTCAACCAGGATTTATTGCAGCATCTAAGAAAATCGTGCGTAGGAAAAATCAGTGAGCTGTTGTTGCTGGATCATGTTTAGGAACCAACTACTCAAGATACTGCTTATGGAAGAATGGTTTCTCTTTGACCTAAATTTGTGCGTTGGAGGAGGGAGTTTTTGTTCATGATTTCTACACCACTCAATAAAAAGTTGTTCGCTCTTTAAGATATTTTGCCTAGTTTTTTTTTCGAGGTATTGCTCCCAATATTTTCATGTGCTTGAAGTGTCACGTCAAAAAAGGGTGTGCATTTGTGCCACACTCCCTTTTCGCATTCGATCCAAAAGTTGCAGCAACATAGGTATCGTGCCAGGAAGCTTCTTCTCTCAGAAAATCACACAACATGCTGACCGATTGAAAAATTCAATTCCAACTGTACAGATAATGCTGGCCCAGGATGCCCCGCTAAATTCGATCTCAATGAACCACCTAACTCACTACTTAGGCAAAAAAATGGAGAACTGTTGGAGATCACGGAATACTCCCACATGCTGTTAAGCATCACCTTCGCTTGGTGGGAGAGACTCAGAAACTTGGCTCATGGGATCAACAGGGGTCCTAACAGAAGCATGGACTTATTATGACATTTGCATGAGGCAGCTGTCGGAAATTCGCGAGAATCTAGTGGAGAGAAGTTAAGAGAAGTAAAAGAAGTCTGAAACTCCGAAACTCTTCGAAATTGAAGCCTTTACTAA
The DNA here is from genome assembly GCA_036418165.1 of Cooperia oncophora. Classification (NCBI taxonomy): domain Eukaryota; kingdom Metazoa; phylum Nematoda; class Chromadorea; order Rhabditida; family Trichostrongylidae; genus Cooperia; species Cooperia oncophora. The sequence goes on along the minus strand of MU913278.1, from coordinate 17,155 downwards.
ACTTCCCAATCAGGAAGTCTACGAATCTACGCCCGAGATCGCTGGTCAAAGATCAATGTGAAAAGGCCGTGACGAGTACGAAAAAAAATACGAGAACACGATATCCCAAACAGTAGCAAACTTTACGACAATATCAACAGGGGTCCAGGGGTTCCTAACAGAAGCAGGGACTTATTATGACATTTTCATGAGGCAACTGTAGGAAATTCGCGAGAATCTAGTGGAAGAAAGAAGCTATAGAATAACGTAAAAGAAATCTGAAACTTACAGAGTTTATCTCCAAGAAACCACGCTGGCGACTCTGCTGAGGAGATGATTTATTTTCGTTACCAATTAGGCTTACTTTGTGGGGAAAGAACCGTAAAAAATAGAAAAAACGCGTTATTCAGCCGCCTGTTCTAGGTGAGAACAGCTGATCCGATGGTGTTGCGTTGTTGATTGATCCGACCTTTTGTGGGCGTCGTTGAATGAGGGAGTACGGATTGATATGTTAGGCCTTGCTAGGATGCTTAGAGACATCTTTCCCATGGGAGCAGAATCTGTGGTGATCGACTTGTCAATACATTTTACATTTCTGGGGATTGATCGTGCCCTTGCTAAAGTCAAGCAAGGATTCAAATACAGAATATATAATATTGAGGCAACCTTTCAGAGCAAGAAATATTGCTGTTTAAAGAACTTAGACGTTTTGAGGAACCTTTTTACGTTCGTCGTGATGACGCATTTTTTCTGTAATTTTGATAGCAAGGAACATAGGTCATCGTATTAGGATTGACGGCCAGTAGTTCGCGATCAGTATGGCAATTTTTTGGAAGGGAGTTCTCCCACGTTAGACATCCAGAAGGAAAGGTCAAAAAAAACAGGTGATTTTGCCTTCTTGTAATGAGTAAACAAAATCAAGTGCGAGTCTCTGATCGCAAAGACTTGTATTCTAACTTTTCTGTATTTCGGACTTTCCTGCTGTAATCACTGTTTCTGTTACACTGAAAAATTGGTCAAATCAGTTGAGGATGGCTAGGAGGGTATGCGAGTGCTTCATCCGCTTGCAGAGCATCAAATCCGAAACCTATCTAATGCTTGCAGCAGCAATGTTGTTCACCTCGGACTTCATCACCACTGCGGTCCCTGCCCAATATAATATATTACAGTAAGTTATGGTAGCATTTTGATTTATTCTATAAAACATTTGGTTAACCATAAGCTTGGTTATTAATTATTATTACACGGGGTCAACATAACACAACACTATGGCAATGACTTTTTGGATTGCGACTTTCCATGGCTCTGTCCAAGAATCGAAATGGTCACCGACGATGTGTGTCGCAGGTCTCTCGACGAACAGATCGACAAATTGACGGTACTACACAACTTCAAAAAGGCCGTCACTGCCGTCACAGTGTCAAACCCAACTAACTGCATTATTCAATAACATTTCGAAGAAAGGACTATGAAGTCGTGGATTCTGTCAATCGCACCTACCCGACCTGCGGCAGTGCGGCTTCAAACCGTTTCGTTTAGCTGGAGGTACTGCTCAGTGATAAACATTACTGCAACATGTCGATCTCTGGAACTGCTTTTACCACCATTTCACCCGCACTTGTTAAAGAAGTTCTTCGGTGTCACACGCCCTGGACACTGTGAACTAGTCAATGGTGGCGACGAAATTTGCTTAATACAACTTTTCTTACATGTTGTCACGCAGCCTAAGATAGGTGGAGTAGGTGTGAGGATGGCTGGTAAAACGAAGTGGGGAGGGGGCACGAGGAAAAAGATGAAAGGCACGCGAAGAATACGATAAGGCGTCAAGAAGCCTACGGATACCAGCTTATGGTTATGGTTAAACCCCTCCAGCTTTCCCAAGGCACATGCATTGATAGTTTTCATTCGAAAGGTTCTCGAGTTGCACTGGAGGCGTTATGCACCGTGACAAGGGCTGCGTCGTGAATGGGAAAACGTATGAGAAGGGGAAAATGAATAACCCTCAGGTGCCGGCGTATTACTGTTACTGCCATTTCTCTTTTTTCCCCCTCACTTTTTAAAGATCCTAATAAATAATAAAGTCTTCGCACTAAATGCGATGTAGAAAATACAATGACTTGCAGACTTGCGGGGGCCAGCCGATGTACAAGTCAGTGTTCTTATCCTCCCAGACGAATCTGGTACCAATTTACCGTCCCCGGAGGGTAGAGGGCTTGGCTTGGTTGGCCTGGGCGGGAGCCGGGCCGGGATTTTCCTTACTAATTAAATCTGTCTCAGGCAGCGTTCAGGTTTCGCGACGGCAGCGCTTCGGTCGCGCGTTCGACGCATCGATGCAGTCGAAAGCATGCGCATCGATCGCGCCGAACGCGCGACCGAGGCGCTGCCGTCGCGAAGTCTGAACGCTGAATTACATGTCAAATGTTACTCTTCATAACCACTTATCTATTTATTTTGGTATGTTTTCTTACTCTCACTGGAAATCATAGCTTTGTCTCATAAGAATCGCTTTTCTCCTTCTCCCCACTCAACGAATACTGTGGCCTTCACCCCAGTTTTGAACACCTTCGAAATTGGGCTGAGGGACTGATAGTATCGCGTTCGAGTGATCGGAGTTTGGGGGCATGCCAGTTATTTGAGGTACCCAATCTGAGCGTGATGTTTCGAAGGGGTAATGAGGAATCTAGAAAAGCGCACTGGTTGATTACTGCGAAAGGAGAGGCATTAGTCGTGGGCGTTATGTCACCACGCTTGTGGCATCAGGTCAGATTGATGTGGCGCACTCTGCGTGTGGATTAAATGAATAGTGGCAAGTTGAAGCAATTCGGCTCAAGTCCGACTCCAGGAAACTCTATCAACCATCCCTCTCCTTTCTCTCTTCTGCTCATACCTGCCGAAAAAATGCGCCGTTCAACACTTCTGGGAAAAGAAACGACTGCTGAAAAATCGTTTATTTAGGCTGGTACGTTCTTGCCGACCCATTATTTAGTCCAACTATTTTATATAATATCTCCACACGCCCGATTCTTACTGAGTAAGAAGTACCGTTTCCTGAGTGATGTCAAATCTGTTGTGTCTTGAGTTTTGATTCAAAAAAACGGGATTTCAATAAGTGCGGCATTATCTTCCTTGATAAGCGATGGGCAGACGCTGGGTCATTTGATGGCCACGCTATCAGATTTAATCGGTAATGAAGATAAATAGTCCTTGATGTTTCAGACTACTTCATGAAAGAACCACACTAAGTCAGGCACTACCTGATAATGAAGAAACATCAAAACCACCGAACCTAAAACTAGAAAGGAGTAACTGTATGCAGAAGAAGAAACAGCCTCCCTCCTTGATCATTCTCCTCACCTGCCCGAGGTCAAGTCGTCAGCTTTTATTCAGATATTTCGGTACCATAATCGACTAACTCCTTCTTGCGCTGCTTCAGCGATTGGAATGCCCTCAGAAATTTACGGAAATCTCAAAAATCCATGCGCTTTGATTGCCTCAACTGCTCTATTTTCCCTCTCCTGTCTGCATGGGCTTGCTATATCATGTAACTCACACAACTCGCGCCAGCTTTTCACGAAATGATGAAGTACTGACTCACCGCTTTGGAGTCCACTCGATTCGTGGAAAAGCCCGTATCTAGGTTGCATGGATGCGGTCTTGACCTTGCGATCAGGGCAGAACAGCTATTCGATGGGGATTTTGGTCGAGCCTGTACGACCCCCCCCCTTTTTTGGGGGTTCGGTACGACCCCCCCCCCTTTTTGCCGTTCGGTTTTTTTCGCCTTAAATGAAACTATGAAACGCCCACTATGAAATTCTACTTGTATGAAGGTGCCCATACTAAATGGACGACTTGAAGTCATGACATAAATAGAACAATACAGAGATGATGCATAAGCTAATAAAAACGTACAATAGCGTATGATGAAAAACTCGTATGATGAACATTCTTCAGATGGCGGCGTTTTGAAACCCCACACATGGTAATAATAACGATATATCGCGATTAAATTCAATGAATTCGTTAACCTGAGGTGGACTCCCTCTCTGGGAGCGGCCATCAGCGACCACAGTGTTAACAACGTCTATTCCCAAGAGGACGAGGAAAAGAGAAAGTTAGGCTTGTCTCACTACGTAACAGTTATACAAACCGCCGTAAAAATGCAATTACCCCGATTATTGGAGTACGGTAGCAGAAGCGCATGTAATTGCGGCTGTGACAGGAGATTATTCGGCAATTTTAGCCATGGAGCGAGAATTTCCAGCTGAGTTAGGTGTCTTTGAAGGACCATAACTTCCTCAAAAGCGGACCTGTGGGGAAGAGGAGACCGTACTCGTGTAGAGGAAGGTTTGCACTTCCTAAAAGTACTAAAACGTTTATGAACGTCGCAAAAATCACAGAGAAATCTGCCATAGGGATTCGTTGGGGAGTGGTTTCAACCGAACAGGTTTGAATCAATATATTTTTTTTGTAACTCAACATTTCACAAATCTGAGAATGGTTTCGAGTGTTTGAAGATTTTCTCTTTCTAAAAACCTCTTGAACTGTTTCTGAAGCTCTCGGGATTCATGAGATCTCGCTATGGGGATTTCTTGAGGAACACTCCCAGCTGCGCGAAAAACCCGTTTCCTGTGTACCGTTTCAAGTGAGCGTGTTCGAATAGCCAGGAACGCATGTAGAACGTATCCTGTGGTGGAGCAGGAGCAGAATATGGTTCGTTTAGCGCCGATCACGCCAACTTTGGATGCGCCGCGCACTGAGGGCCGCGCAGAGGTGATGGGATGGTGCAACTTGTGCGTAATGTCTGTTCACGCGAGCAAATGTGTCTATAAGGTTCAGGGAGGTCCATGGCGAGCCTGTGCACTTGTTTACAGTGTTTTCCGTTGCGTATGATGGAACATGTCCCTGTCAACGCTGCCAGATTCGTGCTCCACCAATCGCTGACTCCGATAAAGGAGACCAACTGCTGGAAAACGTCTGATATGAACGATATGGTAGTCCTGTCGCTTGTCGAGAAAAAAAACAGGTTGGCTCAGCGCCAAGCGTGACCGCGGACACGCCATATCATTGGCAGCGAACCAGAGACTGTTTGTACTGTTATAAGTCACAACTGGACTTACGAGATTAATGTCGACTTATTAATATTTGCAGTTATTTCGGATTAGTTTGATGAATGAAAGTTTTGTACTATTTTTTTGCATATCCGAGTTCTCTACAAAGCAAGTTTCGTTGTACAGGACTCAGCACATTGACAATTTGCGCTGCTCGTTACTGGCTGCCGCACTCACTACGACCCCCCTCTCCTGGCGGCCAAATACGACCCCCCTGTTGGGGATTCCCCAACCAACGATGTGCCCTGCCACGCGCTATGTCGCGCGGCAATCTGTAGACACCGCGGGCTTGCAGTGAGGCGCAGGATTGTGATACCGTTATTGAATAAGATTGTGTTCGTTTCAGTCTTGAGCCACGTTCCTTACTCTGGTAGAACCTGGGTTGTCAGATTTCGTTTTATTTGCATAACCAAGAGTGATTACTTAGCAATATGGTCCAAAGAAACCCAAACAGATTCGCTCGCAAAATTAGCCTAGCTTCGTGCAGATCCTTTGACTGCCACAGTGGTTTCCCGACAGCAAAGTTCGAGCACTATACTTAGAACCGTTCTTTTCCAGGTACGACGAATCGTATACTCAAGAAAATAGCAGCGAAATGCCAAAGTCGCGGTATCTATACCATGGCGAACGCGCGCTGATCGGAAACATACGGTATTTGCAACTGTCGCGCACGAAGTCGCCGTGCCCTACCGTCACATACTCTCGCTCGCCTCATGTTTCTTTCACCATTGTACGGGCTTTGCAGCCAACGTTTGTTGTCTTCGTGTGGCCTCATATTGATGACAACGGTTCTGAGCCCTACAACGAAAGATGTCATGATGCAGGAGTGATTTTCTCCAGTAGCGAGGGGCATCTCCTTCATTACAGGATCGATCCTTGACGGAACCGTATAAGCCTTCCATCCCTCAGAAGTTGGTCTATTGATATTCCCTTGTTCCTCGGCACTGGAAAAACTGATACCAAGAGTGCAATTCAGTATGTAGGTCAGCAACTTCTTCAAGTATGAGCACGATTCTCAATAAAGGCTGAATAGTTGCGCATCCCAAAAAAACGATCAACACTTGGTATTCCATCGTCTCTTGGCCTTTTCTGCGATGAGAAAACCTCAAACCCCCCCCTACACAAAGCAAAAGAACTTCATCCACTACGAGTTCTATGTTGTCCGTCGACAAGGTTACCAACACAAAGAAAGAGAAAGTGTGTTGTTAAGTAGCACTTCAGTTTCTTGAGCGGCACTATGGCAGAGGTTCAGCTGAAAAGGCCGAAAACTACAACTGCTTTCAATTGTAGCGGTGAACGCATTTGTGAAACGCGAGCGAAGAAGGTCAAACACGCTGCGATTTTCTTGAGGTCGCGAAACCGTAGCTGCTAACATCGCTGTATATTGCACTGTTCATGTTTTCCCCGCCTCTTTGCTTCTTTTTGTCCTTTTTTTCATTAGGCCTTTTTCATCTATTTCTGGGTCAACTAGGCAATCTGAATTTGGCTAACGTTTTTACGAATTTGAATTCCAATATCTAAAGCCAGATTACACGATGAACTAACGAATTCGGGTTTAGAAACAGAAGTGTATGTGCTAGTTGACTTGTCCGTGAAGAAAAAATGAAAGGAAACCGTCGAAAAACGTCCCAAGTATGGCCCTATTTGTGCCAAGCGAGAGATAAGGAATCGATATGGATATCGGGAGAGGCCAGAGAAAACAGAGAGACAATATGCAAATGGGCAAGACAGCAGATAAGATGTCTAGCAGATAAGACGTCTATCAATGTGGGCGGGGCCACTCGAGCAACCTTATGCTTTACAGCCGCTACCTTACCTTTTTCTGACGTGTAACTCATAGCAGTGTTCTTTCGTTGCCACTCTCTCGTTGCCGTACGTATATTGAAGCTCTAGACAGAACCTTGAAAAAATAAAATCACGGGCCCCACATGTTGACGTTCATAGATGGCGCAACGACTGAATCGCAGAAAATCCAAAAAAGCTCAGACGGCGCACCACGTCCAACAAGTGAAAAAATGTGTAAAAATGCAAAGTGATTGAGTCAGCAGCGAGATGATTAATCTCTCTGCATTCAATAAACATCTGCTCGGAAGTCTTCTTGCTGTTGGACAGATTTTTGAGTCCAGTCCACATAAAACAAGGCGAAATTGGCTTACATTATATTATAAGCATCTTGATAAGTTAACGAAGTCCATATTAAGAGAGCGGAAAAGTAAAATTCCAGAACGAGGCTCATTCGGTGCTCTAGAAGGAAGGTTCCATTTTCTACGCGGAAGGAGTCAGCCTGCCTTCGTCAAAGCGAGCACGATTATGCGCGCGTCGGCGCCTAACACTGCGCGAAAGCGGTCTTCGAGCACACTACCTATGCCCATGAGGACCATCCGGCGAGTCGTCCACGTGCATGTGACGCCATGCTGTGCGATTTCGTGCTGCTCTGTCGCCCGCCGCGTGGTCTCTTCTCTGTTGTCTATGCCAGCGGGTTCATACTTCGCGATCCGAGTGATCGGAAATGTTTCCAAACGTTTGGCAATGTGCGGCGATTAGCATTGCTTCGAGCGCATTGTCTTAGCGCACCACCACTGAGCTCTCCACCCCGCCATAGTGCTGCCACCTCTCCTGCAACGCGCAGTTCCAGCTGGAGCGTCCTTGCAATGAGTGTATGCAACCCGATTCTGCGGTGGAACGCCGGCGGTCGTGGTCGCGTGATCCAAGCGGTCAGATTGCAAAGTATGGAGGCGCTCTACCTCCGCGAAGTGTTCCGCATGAAGTGCTTGCGGCGTTCCTAACGATTACCTTTTGCTTTTATTCTTTTCTGTTGAATAAATCAGCACATTCACATTTTCATTTAAAGCCCACAACGAAATTATAAATGAGCAGAAGGTGAGAGGAAGGGAACGTAAATTTAAAAGAGCCAGAGCAGGGCGACGGACTAGCGACAGAAATAACCCCAGTATGCGAAGATGCCACATCACAAAATATATAGGTTCAAAGAAATTAAATATACGCGTAAGAAGCCTGTTAATTTGGCGTGAGCATGCGTGCATGGGCGTTATCTTCAACCCGACGTGTCCTGAAGACTTCGCAGGAGCCCAATTTCTCACCAGATAAGACAAAAACTAAAAGAAGTCTGGAACGCTTGCGATCGCAAGTCTGCTGTTTTAATGCGAGAAAAGGTGTAGGGTAGGTTAAAGATTCCACGAGAGTGCACTGGCAGCCATGTTTACGCCTCGCCGCGCGCGGCGATTGCTGCCCTGATTGGACAAGACCCATACAGTCGTGCGATTAAGATCCCGGTCCCTTCACATAGTTCTGGCATCACGTAAATCTGCTTGGCATTTTGCAAACTAGAATATTCAATGGGACGTCAATATTTTTGAATGGCAGCTGTATTTATTCAACAGACTGCTATATTTCTTTACTACTTACATACTGCTACCTACTTTTCCCGTCTGGCCCCAAATCTTAGGCCTTTACAATACCTTGCAAAGGAATGCAAAAGAAGGGTTCACCTTAAAGTGAATTTTTGTAGATTGCTGATGTATTCTCTAAATATTATTTCTATGTAAATGGACATTGCTTTATACTAATAGTTACACATCGGGCCCACTCCTTCCATAGTTTTCACACCTGCAAGTAATAAATGCGACTATTGGAAAAATCTAACGGACTATGCAAACGCCGCGCAGATAGCGAAAACATCGCGAGGCCCACTTCTCCTCTGCCGCGTCGCGGCGGCAGGCTGACCTCTCGTGGAGTCCTAACCGTTCCCCAAAGGTGTACGAGATCACTTGAGACATGTACGTAGTCCGCCATCAGACAAGAACGCGCGACAACGCGAACAGCATGCTGAACGACTGAACAGGACTCGAGTTGTTAACCAAACTCCTATTTTTAGAAAATCTACTCGGAAAGGATATCCCTAGGCGATGTGGCCTTGAAAAAATAAGCAGTCAAGGTTGGGTAACCGAGGAACTGTTCAGGGGTCGGATAGCAAAGCTTAGAACAAACAGCTGTAAGGGAAACAGGATTCTGAAGAAAGTCTCTAGGAACTCCAGAAATCCCCGTTTTGTTGATGTGAGGCAAGACGTAAGCATAAAAGAATCAAGTCAATCTCACTGGATCCACATGTTAACAAGCCGAAAGGAAAGAAAACGATCGAGAAGGAATAGGGTATGTCATTAGATTGCCTTCATACTCTGCGACAATTTAGACGAGAAGGACTGCAAAGCAGAAATCTTCTCCAAAGTCTAAGCCTTTCATTGGGAAACAACCACAATTTCCAATCCCAGCACTACTTTGGAGTCATCTTTTTAACGTTCCTCCATTATGAGCCTCTTTGATGAGTAGAGAATTCCCTTCCTGTTGTTTGCCTTGTAGTTCAGTCATCTCACCTCACATCATTTCATCGATCATCCACCCTTTGCTGTTTATTTTTATGGCAGACCATTTCTATGGATCTTCGACGGGCAGGCGAGATGTGGTAGACAAGGGGCAGACGCTTACCACTTGCGCGACTCCTGGGTTCGAATCTTGGTCGACTCAACACGAACCAACGCCTTACTACGCCCCTGGGGACGCGTGATTTGGTACGCTAGATTCGTCTGGGAGAAACACTGAACTGTACATCGCTTGCGCCGCAAGTCATTGTATAGGCCACATCGCATTCAATAAGCCACTACGATTCTGAATGGAAGTAGAATGCGTGCCGCATCCCACAAAGGGATTGATTAACGGCGAAGACTTTATCCTTTATCCTTATCTCGACAGATGTGCTTCCTGAATCAGGCTTACTTAAAATAACAAAATTCTCATCCAACTAAGCAGGGAGTACTGTCAGTTTTGCCCGCGGCGATCATGATGTCGTGCAGATTTATCTACTGAACTTTAGGGAAATATCAATAATGCATTGCTTTGGTTGGCCCCACATTGTAAGCTCAAAGAGAAAGATGAATCAGCGACAGGTTCCGCAGTCCAGCGAGTCGCTGGTTGGCCTTACCGAATTGTTTGCCGATACTGTAATCAGCGTGTGAATTATGTATTGTACCTTTGTACAGAACTGTGAGTCAGCGATAATTGCTGCTGAGAAACTTCGAATAATCGAAATGCTTCGCGTAGAATTGACGACGAGACGGTGACGTGTTCGAAATATTCAAATCGTTCGTGGAGAAAAATTCTCGCTTCAGAAACCAAACATAGGAAATTAGCACTGTAAGTTCGGGTAATTGCAGTCGGAGGATGGAATGAAAACTTTTCAATTTCCCGATTGCTCTTTCATACTGCAACGGCAGAGAAAAGCCACGTTCTCTTCGTGGTATCAAGCTACTAGAGCAGGGGCGTACACTCCATAAAGGATAAAGTCGCCGTTAATCAATCCCTTTGTGGGATGCGGCACGCATTCTACTTCCATTCAGAATCGTAGTGGCTTATTGAATGCGATGTGGCCTATACAATGACTTGCGGTGGCCAGCCGATGTACAAGTCAGTGTTGTTATTCTCGAGAGTCTAAATATCGGTACAGTTTACCGTCCCGCAGGTAGAAGAATTTGGTTGGCTAGACAGGAGCTCGTCCTTGATTTGAACCCAGACGCGCGCGAGTGGTGAGGCGCCACTTGTCACTACTTCACCTCCTGCCACACTCCATATTCCAGAGATATGTGATCCGGAACTGCGTACTTCACTCGAACATAGCAAGCGGCAGCTGTGCCCTTCGGAGGATATGCAGTTTCATAATAGTTGGAAAACTAGACTGTTGCTCATTACCAACAGAATAACACCTTGCATCAAGTGAATAAATCCTAATGAAAACCAACACGACGTTGCATCAAATGGACAATATCCCGACGAACCTCCACGCCCCCAGCCGTTTTTAAAAGAAGTAACGACAGCAAAGCCTACTCTCCGATCGTGGAATGAAGTGTTTGCGTTACCTAGGCAAGACACAACGTGATAAGCTATTCTGAAAAAGTCTTGAATGTTCCAGAACAGTGCTTTACTCTCAGTGCTACTCTACTTAAATTCCGTAACTAGTGTGGAATTCCCGTATTTCTATATCGCTTTTTAGCTCAACCCAGCAACGAATAAAAAGGATGGATCAGTACGTGAGACGATTCGCCCATTTCAAAATCACAGCGCATTCTGATGCGGCAATGGGCGCATATTCCCGGGTCACCGTACATATGCCGGGTCTTGCTCGTCATGCAAGTCTGGTAGCAAATAACCAGGCCACTCCGTGGGATGAAGACTTGCCTCCGCAGATCTGTGTTGTGGCTCCGACCACCTGCTCTTCTGTAAGGCGCCACACACTAAGCACTTCGACCTAACTGTGAATAACACACCTCAAACTTTAAGAGCTTTAGATATCCAATGTCAGGTCCAGTGTGCATATTGCAGAGTTATATTATACTAGTTCTCACTAGCTATATGCTTGTTTTGCACAGTTGTCCTTTTCTAACCTCCGAAGACGAAAGACAAATTGCTGGTTGGAAGCTGAAAATGTATGGGAAGCCAACTACGCCTATTATCGCCTCACGATGCTTTTTTACAAAAAGACTACTCAAGGGAGTCGTTGTAGACGAGTGCGTGCAACATCGAGTGCTCCAGAATATTTCCATTTTTATGCATCAATAAAGCACAGTTTTGCTTGCTGCGGGATGGAAGGGGGCGTGTTGGTAGGCTGGTTTGGCTTGCGCTACTTCTCACTCCAGGATGTTGGAAGCGAAATTTGGCGACGAAAAAAGATAAGAGAAACTACTGACGGCGATGGTGTAGTCTTTTCGCTTGCCATAAAAAGAAATGAGCGCGGTGGTGCGCTCTCGAACCAACCTCGCCCTCTGACAGCGCCTCATGCGGCGCCTGCTGACACGCCTCCATCCTCTACTGAGGTGGGTCGCCCCGAACCAATGCCTCTGACACGCCTCATCCTCTACGGCGAACAAGACTGTATGGCCTCTGTTGAACACACTTTCGTACGGCATGTATACCGTAAAAGTACGAAAACGGTACTGGATCCACAACCTACAAAGCTTTTAGCTCACCAGTGTTGGTAAAGGGTTTCACTCACGAAACCTTTTAACCGATGCTTGTTCGGTATTTTCTTGAACATGCGGGATCTTGAGTGGAAGCAACGTAGACCAAGCTGATGAGTGTCGACTGTGTTTTTTTCAACCAAGTTTATTCTCACAACGTCTTCAAAGGATCACTGTGGAGCATTGTCACCACCTACTTAAATACCTGTTTCCTACTCCCTTGGAAGCCTGTCGATTCTGCGGGTGCAAAAACTTGTCGCTTGTCGTTGGAGGCAGTCCATGGAGACCATCAAGACACAGAGGTCGTTATGAACCTCGTTCTTGAGTCCGTTTTTAAGCGACTGATTGACGTAGAGATTCGCGGGCGCGTCAGTGGGTAAAACATAACGAATGATGGAGCACCGAGGCTTTTTTCATCACCCAAGAGACCGACAGACGCTTATTTCTTGCTTGCATTGTAGCCCTTCTCGCAATGGTAAATCGATATATGGTTAATATCCATTGTTTTGTCCTACTTTTCTTACCTGTTGCCAAGTGTTCTGGAATTCTTGGCAACAGTGCAGGCATTTCATTTGTTCCGTCGAGTGTTGAAAACTCGCTCCTTACCTGAATGAAAACAAATATAGCGTGTATGTCTAATGCGTTATTATCAAGAGGAGTTTCGGGTTGAGGCATGATTCTTTTGTGTTTTTTGTAAGAAGTTTTGCTAACGTCTTTTCTGCTGAAATATTGTGCTGTAATAAAATGCTTTGCCAGAACTTCTGACATCATTTGACAGAAAGATTTTCCTCTTAAATTTTTAATGACTTCCAATTTTTCCGTTCGTTGAAGTGCTGGAGTTTTTAGAAAGGCTGCTGAAACAATCCATCAAGTGTATTTGCACAGAAAATTGCTCCCTATTAGAGCTGCTGACTGGTTCAAGCCGATACAAAAATGACAACATTCTCCCGCGCCCGCACGGTGCTTCTCCTTCTATAGAGCTCAAGTCGATTGCTATAGGATGAAGGGGATCCACGGTGGTACTGTCTGCGCATCCCTGACTTTGGGAATCCGCTCATAGTCCATTTCATGCATAAGCATACAGTAATAATGGTAAGCACGATAATATATCCTTCCCTTCATATTAACAGCATTTATTCAAATCGCCAACTTCGAATCACTTGCGCTTAGACTAACTTGGAGTTGTTCTAGGAGTACAGCTTCTCGTCCATTACAGCCTACAAATATGCTCGGCAGATCACTTCCCGGGATTAGTTTAGGTGTTTTAGGTGGGCTTCTCCCGAGCGATGGTAGGTTCTGCTGCATGCAAGGGATTGGCCCTATCCGTCGGGGCGGCATAAACACGCGGAGTAAGTATGACAGCGCTTACAAACGAGGTCCACGGCTACGCGCAATATTCGTTTTCTGGGGTATCCTAGTGGGCGCAAATCGTTCCCCTACTGCTCCTTCATTTGAAATAGACGTGAGATATCCTAGCCCTCCATTTTTAATAAAGAGACGGAGCGATGTGCATAAAGCGCTGATACAACAAGTGAGATCTCGTCTACCTTTCTTGGCCTCATGCACGTACAAGCGCGGTTCAGCATGGCTTTCTATACAAGGCATTACGAGCTGATTTCTTTCTGCATTAAAGAATTGAATTTCTTTCATCAGTGAATTGAAAAACTGGATTCTACTCGAAAATATTTGCAGTTGCTAATTGCTGTTTAACGCCGCGATTCGCGCTTCGAGTGATATGGCAGCAAGGCTCTCAGCATCAAATGGTTTAGCTGTGAGGGTATAGGTGGCCGCTAATGTGTGCATCACGGTTGCACGCTCTCCGAGAGGGTAAGCATGCCGGGTTGTTAGCCGAGGGCTGGCGGTGAACGGCTCCTGCCCCCTCTTACTATAACTGAAAATCATCGCAGGTAACATCATCGGGAAAGAATAGACGAGCATCCTGTAGAGGGCAAGAAATTCCCCGCCCTTCGTAAGCCAACGCTATGGAGCCCGTGTTGGAGAAAACATTGCAACTTTCTCCCAAGAATGTAACTCAAACAAAACGCCTCCACATGAGGACCAGCCCAATATTTGTCGCATCCTTGATGAAGTGAAACCTGCTGTGCTACCACTGGTTCCTAGCCGAAATGTGTGAAATAGACTGGACAAACAACCGGAAGTAGAAAAACAGAAGAGAAAACATGCTGGAGCAGCAACAGGAGCTGGAGCAGCACTCGAGAGTTTCAACACCTAGAATTATTCCTGTTTCAACACCTACACTCAAAATCCTTGAGATGCGGTAGGCGTGGCTGCGTACTTGAATTGGACGTGGCGGCTGCTGATTTCCGTGAGATACCTTCATGCTGGAACAGTTGCAATCATGTTTTTGTCCAACACAGAAGAAGATGGCAGTTGTCTTCAATCGAAATATCCAACGAGTAACCCATTCTGTGCCATGTTCCAATGTCACGCCTACTCCGTTTCAGGGATGGGGAGTATACGCTCTAAGAACACACACCATGCCTGCGTTTCCTCCATCCACATTACTTCCTATAGGTCTTGCAGTTTGTGTTGCTATTTTGAGGGATGAAGTGGAAAAGCAGTGAAATCGTCTAATCTCCCAGGATCGCACTAAGCGCGGATCTTTACTTAGGCTGATCCGAAAATTGGTGAACAAAGCCAAGCGTCTAGCCAGCAGGCGGCATATCTGCCTATCATGTCAGAACACCACACGGGAATAATTCTACACGAAAATTGAGTACAACGGGAGTGTTATCATCCCTTCGCATCAGAATCCCTTCGAGAGGCTGAGCATCACAGCAAGATGGAAGACAGATCTAATGAATGAATCGCCCCATGCATCGTTCTTATTTGACGGGATCCGGGGCGCTTGGGATTTCATTCAAAACGAGACAGCAAAATCTTATCAATGTGGCTGCAGTATACATATTTCCGAGACAAGTATGGCAAGAAAGCACTTTGCTCGTAGCGCGTATCACCAAGGTTTGCGTAGCACTGGATGAAAAGGTAAGTAGAAAAGCCGAGGTGAAAATGCTTGAGATACCCCTCTATAAGACCAGGAGCAAGCTATCTGACACTACTTCCACCGACTTCTTCTAGAGGGGTAGGGGACATCTAAATAACCCGAGGAGAGGAGGGGAGGGGGCGAGCGGGGGGTGAAAGGCATTTGAATGACTCCCTGCACATACAAATTCGAACTGCATTCGAATTGCAATTTAATTCATTTGAATAGAATCACCTCACTAAAAATATGTTCACCCTTCCCGAGGTTTTCCTCGTTCAGGCCTACGCAGGAAAAGTTTCAACTCCAATGCGGTAGCTGTAGTTTTGTAAAAAGAGTCCTGAAAATGCCCGCTACGGTTCTTCTTCTCCATCTATCCTGCTCGTCACTGTCCGCTTGTCGTGATGGAACATGTTTCCCGATCCGCGTAAAAAAACCAAAAAAAACATCTTTCGCCGTAGCATTCACTTCAGTGTCTCCTAATTGATGACACCCTTCGATCTTTCTTGGGGCTAGTGGTTGACGCTTGCCCTCTACTTCGAATTGCACTTTCCTACTGTGTGCTCGACCTCCTACAGCAACGTGCGCTGCTTTCAGCTGGACCTGGAGCCGACCGGTGACGCCTACATCTTTCCATTTCTGACTCTGTCTAGCCGCTAGGGTATCACGTTTGCCATCATCATCTGCCGAAGAGCTAAAATCCGTTCAGTATTGTCTGAGTTATTTAGTTATACATAAGTGAGCATGTAAGTCATCAGAGGGCGACGTTAAAACAACTAAAAAAAGTAAATCAAAAGGAACGAACGGTATAGAGAACAACCAAAGATGATCTGCACAAATGAAGGGAATTACAATTACATATCGATAGCTGGAACAAGTGATTGATACATAGATTGAACTGGGTCTATAACGAGCGCGGGGAAACAGCTACATCGTCATTTAAGTATACGTTTAAGATAAGACTTAAGCATACTGGGTGAGATTGGGAGCGCTTACGTTTGTCTAAGCGAATGTAAATAGGTCCCAGCTATATTAACGAAGAAATGACGTCTAGGTCCGCTGCGAGCTGCTGAGAAATTTAATTTTCTCATACTTCCCCTAGCGATATAAGCGGTACGGCGTGTTGGACGAAATCGGTGCAGCGATTTGGCTGGAGTGGCTGTGTAAGAACCACAGTCTAATCATTCGGGTGCAGTTTTAAAGTTCATCTCCTCGCTCTTGGGCAACATCTGTGAGCAGTCCAGATGTACTCGCCAAGAGTCATGGTTTGTTTTTCGTAACTCGACCCCACGACTGCCAGTCTTCCTGAGCTCTCACGCTCATGAGATCGACGAGTTGTGAAAACATTATGATCAAGAAAAGTGTCCAAAGGTAAATGTTCAATGTATCTGAGCCTCTACTTGAGCTCCATAGTGGACTTCGTAAGGTCGAAAACCTCGCCTACAGCGCGTGTTTGGTGAAGTACATTATCGAAGTTGAGCACTGAGCTTCTATAGGGTCCGAAAAAAGCGCTTATTTGGTCAGGGCCCTTACACCATTGGAGACCCTCTCAGCACAGGAAGGGGAATGGAGGGTGGGTACGAGGATCATTTTGGAGGGAGTGTTCCCCGCTCGCGATATCAACCACTGGTGGTTTCATGTTATTGACGGTGGTGGTCCCTTCTTATTGACGATGTCAACGGAATTAGTGGGATGGCCCAGTGCTACAGGGCAGAGTTAATGGTGAGAACTAAGGGTAGCTCGGAAGCCTGTCATCGCCATTATGCCCCGCTATCCCGGATGATGTCCCTGAATAACGAACTGTTCTACTGATTAGATGTTTGAACCACAGCCAAGATGTTAACAACTTTATTTGGCTGACGTTTCGGCCTTGTCGCCTTCGTCGGAGCCTTAGGAGAGCAGGGCTAGCCCGAATCGACCAAAGCTGAACTCTTAGCTGAACTCTTAGCGGTGGTCGAAAAGAAAAATAAAGTTGTTAACATCTTGGCTTTGGTCAGAAGGGCCTCTTACGATGCCAAGATTCGATTAAAGGCACATTCCGC
>MU913277.1:0-25443 GCA_036418165.1 Cooperia oncophora | reverse complement strand
CTGCAGTGGTCCAAGTGCAGGACATACCATAATGGTCCGCAGCTTTGCGAAAAGGCGAATTGAAAACTGAATTAATTTTTTATATCCCTTGTAGTACTGAGCGCGTGGTGTTCTATGTTTGTTAAGTTTCCGGTGACAATTTGGCCCAACGTTAGCTTTTTAGTGGTTGAAGAAGTCGCAGTAGTCTCAAAGCCTTCAGTTGCGTCAGTGAAAGGTTCTGCTCGATTCGCCTCTAATACTGAAATGGTCGAAATATCCGTGGGAGAATCGGCGCAAAACGTCGACGTATGTGATTTTTTTACAATTTTCTAATTAGCGGTTGGTTGTTTGTATAAATAACCAACCAACAATTGGAAAATATATCTGCTAATGTATCGTTCTGATATTTGACAGTTCCAGTTCGGAAACGAAAGTTTGGAGAAATGCACCCTAGCCGTCGAGGGAATGACGTGTGCGTCATGTGTACAGTATATTGAAAGAAATATAAGTAAACTGAGAGGTAAGCATTTGTATCTTTATGGATGAAGCTTACATCAGTGAAAAAGGCTCACTGACGGGGCAGCTCGGCGACGGGGGGGGGGAGCATTTTGCACTTTTGCTACTTCCCATCGACGTGTCGACCCATCTAGACAGCCTCTTCTCGAGTTGACAGGTTTTCCCCGTGATGGCTTGACGAGCTTGTTCCAGCATCACACAAGAATGCACACGTCATCAGAGTGAGACTTGTACAACGGAATTAGTGAGGCAAGAAAGTGCAAAATGCCCCCCCCCCCTCTGTCGTCTAATTGTGTCCCTCCTAAATGATGAAAATTCCACAATTTGCGCTTTTTTATGGACCGCTCGCCTATTTTTAGGTTCTACTTCTGGTTCGTTATTTTTTGTGATGTGTTTATTCATCTGTTCTTTATTGTTATAGGTGTACAGTCTGTAGTGGTTGCGTTGATAGCTGGTAAGGCGGAGATCAACTACAACCCGTCGTTGACGAGCGTGGAAAAGCTGATCGCCGAGATGACGGCACTCGGCTACCGTGCCAGTTTGATCGACACGCCATTTTCTGCATTCAACAAAATCCACTTGACGGTGAGCTGAACCGTTTCAGAATCTATCTGCTCAAAATGAAGCGGTCATGCCTGTTCAGATTGGTGGTTTGAATAGCGAAGCGGACGTGAATCGCATCGAATCACATGTGATCTCAAAGACGGGTGTTGAAGGCTGTCACGTTTCCCTGGCCACTTCTTTAGCCACTGTCGAGTTTTCTCCATCAGTCATTGGTCCGAGAGATCTCATTTCTGTCATCGAGGTCGGTTGAATAGGGTTGCAGCTATTGCTTCAGCTTTTTCAAGAATTTGATACGTAAAAATCGGTCTCTCAAGTTGTTCTGGTGGAAAGGAGAAACATTGTTTCAAACGAAAAATTGAGCAGATTCGGGGAATCACTTTCACAACCGCTCAAAGTATGGATTAGCTTGCCTTTGGAGTAACCACAGTCACGAGGGCCGTTGAAGGTATGCTCGGTATCGGGGTAATTCAGCAGTGACGAAGGAATTTAAATCATTCCTATGGGTAACACTCTCTGAGGGTACATAAATACAAAATTTCATTTAGTTACCATCAATGTCATCAAGTGATTACTTCTTGTTCCTCAACCTGAGAAAAAGATCTTCGTGGAGAGGGTTTTCTGACCATGAAGAGCTGAAGGCTACAATTAACGCACATTTTGAGGATTAGGAGGAAAAGTATTTTTAGAGGGTATTGAAAAGTGAGTTACTCAAGCAAACAAGTGTATTGAGGTTATGGTGGGGACTAGATTGAGAAATAACATTTTTATTCAGAATTTTTCTGGCTTTTCCCTTCATACCATTACCGAGCCTACTTGACACCACTTGCCTGTTGCTGGCCTTCTGTCCTTTGACCTTCCGTCAAACTTCTTTTGATCCTAGGTTATTTCACTTGAGATGTGTTGATTGCTATTGAAATTATCCTGTAGTATAACTGGCTAGCGCTTAGCTTGATTCCTGGCTATCCTCCGTGCTCCTTTTTTACTTCTTTTGACTTCAGACCGAGGTGAGGAAGTGATTCGAAATACCATGATAAGATTTATTTCTTCATTGTCTTCTGCCAATGGCGCTGCTTGTATGCGGTCAAAAATGAGTAACTAATTGGTGTTTATGAGCTCTCGATCAACAATAAACCCCACTTCAAAACACCTCAGCAGTAATCTGATATTTCAGACTCTTGGCTACACGGCAGAGCTTGCGACTAAAGATGATCAGATGAAGCGCTTGGATCATTCCGCAGAAGTGCGAAAGTATGGTGATTTTTTTATAAATAAAAGAATATTGAGCCGTGCGCATGACATCTCGGTAGAGTGGCCCTTAACCCCCGCCGCCGGAAACCTTAAACTAACACTCACCTATGTACGTTAATCCCAGCTCTTCTCATGTGTGAGGTGAATGGGTTCGCAGCTGCAGTAGCGTGCCTTTTTCTCCCGTTAAAAGTGCACATTAATGGGGCTGATATCCTGGTGCCGCATCCACACTCCGACCCGATATAGCAAAGCCGCTTGCACGCCTCACCATAGTCAAACGCGATACGTGTTTGCGCTCTCTCTTTTTTAGTTGTTCTCCACCGCTGAGTGCGTGTTTCGCTGCGGGTTCTCGGTACAGGCGCAAGCGCTGCACATTGAGAGTAGCACGGGCAGAGTATGGAGGTAGATTGCAGTGCAGCGTGAGCGCACTTTCCCCACCAATGCTGCAATCCTGAGCCCGATAGGGAGAGTTGATGGGAAAATCCTATCTGGCTGCGCTCTAAGCCAGCATCCGTCAAATGCCATCGTTTGCAGGGATCATGGCTGTAGATTGGACACATCCACCCCTTCCCGTGCCCTACTCTACTAGTCATGCTCACAACCTCCGATAGTATTTGACCCCTTATATTGCCTCTTTTAGATGGCGTACCACATTCCTTGTCAGCTTGATATTCGGAGTGCCGGTGATGCTGATAATGATTGTGTTTCACTGGATTTTGCACACTCCAATGCATCCAGAGAATCAGACTCCAATACTTTCACCAGCACTTTCCCTCGACAACCTTCTCCTGCTGCTGTTGTGCACACCTGTACAAGTAAGTCCGTTGCAGTTTTAGCGGGCGCAGTTCGGCGACGGGGGGCATTTTGCACTTTCGCTGCTTCACTAGTTCCGGTTTACAAGTCTCACTCTGGTGAAACCTGTGAACTCTTGTGAAGCTGGAGCAAGCTCGTCAAGCCATCATGGTAAAACCTGTCAACTCAAGAAAAGGCTGTCTAGATGGGTCGACACGTCGATGGGAAGTAGCAAAAGTGCAAAATGCCCCCCCCCCGTCGGCAAACTGCTCCAGGTTTCATGAGATATGCCCGAGCCCGTGGTAATCGGGCTACCATTTGCTGAGAGTCCTTTTCCTTCATGTCTTGCAGGTAATTGGAGGAAGATACTTCTATGTAGCATCTTGGAAAGCGCTACGGCATGGCCAGGCGAATATGGATGTGTTAATAGTGTTGGCTACGACGATCGCCTTCACATACTCGATACTTGTTCTTATTATTGCATTAGTACTGAGGTAAAGTGCAGGCATAGTCGTCAAGTTCTGCTCCTCCACTGCCTACATATGTATCTTCAAGGTGGCCATCAAGCCCGATGACGTTCTTTGACGTTCCTCCTATGCTCATTGTATTCATATCATTAGGTCGTATGTTGGAGCACAAAGCAAAGGTAAGCGCTTCAGAAAAGCTGTTTATTCTGCTGCGAAATTATGACATTCTAGGGCAAAACATCGGAAGCGTTGAGTCGTTTGATGTCACTTCAAGCTAAGGAAGCCACACTAATAACCATGGACGCCGAAGGCCGTGTCACATCCGAAAGGGGAATCAACATAGAACTGGTACGAAGAGCTTATTCAGACAGTACTCCGTTGAGAACACCTCATATCCGCCCCATGGTTTAGGTTCAACGTAACGACTTGATCAAAGTGATACCAGGTGCAAAAGTGCCAGTCGACGGAATAGTGGTGGATGGTCAGAGTTCAGCGGATGAATCATTTATAACAGGAGAATCTATGCCGGTTGTAAAGAAGCCAGGTAAGAAAATAAACGAAAAGAAAGAAAGGCGAACAAGGCATTGTGGATAAAAGAAGCCATAGGCGCTCCCGCAAGTCGCTCCCAGGCATACAAAATAAAACTAGGCGCAACTCCGCGAGGAGGGGGGGGGCATTTTGTATATCGTTGCTTTCTTGCTGCCTGCTTTCCTCGTCGAGCCATTGAACCTGTCAACATCGAGAAGAAGGCTGTCCAGATAGGTCGACACGTCTATTGAACAGTAGCAAAAGGGCAAACGTGGCTCCAGCCCCCCCCTTCGGCCGAACTGCGCAGTATACGAAGCTCCGCTCTATGAAGGTGTCGTCAAAATCGATTTTCATAAGCCATCAACCACAGCTTCCTTGCTTGCATTCTGTCTCCGCTGCTGTGGTCAGCGTTTTAACCGAAACTTTTTCTGATACCATTATTCAAAGCGAGCTCAGCTAGGTCTTTTTTCGTCAGCTGCAACGTCCAAAGATTGCGATTGACAAGAAGCCTTAAGATGATCACGGGTTGCATAGTTGCTGATGGTCTATTCGCAACCAGTGCTTTGAACCCAGATCTTTGGTCGTTCTGAAAAAGTGTACTCAACAACTCTCGCACAAAAACGCGAAGAAGAACTAAAGGCAGTTGGCACGATAAATCCCCCAAGACGAGTAGGATTAATACGCCTGGCAGGACGGAATTCCGCGACCCTGAGCAGGCGCTGCATAGCGGCTTCTCCAAGGAAGGTGCCCTTATAAGGGCCCTATCAAGCCACAACATTACGACCCAAACGCCCGCCACGCCCGCCCGCCCACAAATGGACGACCGTTCCTGACGCTCGTATTCATTCATTTGCTAAGCAAATTATGAAGCGAAGGGATTGGTATGAAGCGGCCGTGATGCTGCATGGATATATGAGTACACATATGCAGCCGTACCTTCGGTAGCGGTTATTGGCAAGATGCCTACGGGAAACTCGTCCAAAATTGATTTACACTGAGAACGGAGGCTCTTTTTCGCAGGATTTTGACCGTTTCACTCCGTTCTTTCGCCATTTTCCCCACTATATAGCGCCCTACTAGCATTTTAGGCCGAGCACCAAATCATCGTGCCAACTGCCTTTAAAGTCAAAAGGCGTAGAGGGTTGATACGCCTAGCACGAAAGAATATTGTGCCCCTAGCAGGCGCTGCGTGGCGCCTTTTCCAACCAAGGGCACCGTTATAGCGCTAATCAAGGTGCAACATGCCGACCCAGACGTCCACGCCCACCGCGGCGGCCCGCCCACGAATGGCCGTACGGTCATATCGACGCTGGTGCTCGTACCGCTTCATTTACGAGGTACAGTTGATATTAGGCGTTGCTGTATCAAAGCGGTTGTTGGTACGATGCCAACGGGAAACTCGTCCAAAAATGCTCGCCCATTGCCGTGCAGAACAAGGCTTTTTCACGGGTGTTTGGCCTTTAGCTTCGCTTTTTCGTCAGTTTCCCCACTATATAGCACCGCTGCTATTATTTCTGAGCGAGTACCAAATTATCATGCCTTAGTTTGATAGACTTGAAAGTTAGAGTGCCAGCTGACTGACATGTGAAGGTAGCAAGGATGCAGCGCTGGTTCGAACCTACCAGCCATCCGAATGTAAGACGCAGTTTTAATAGAATGGCCACACTTTTGCTTCTGATTTCTTCCCAACTTCCGAGAATCTTTTCCATTGAGCTGCAGTAAACGAAAGCCTTTAGGAAGTGTTGTGATTGGTGGTTCGGTCAATCAAAAAGGTGTGCTCATCATACAGGCAACGCTGGTTGGACAGGACTCGACTTTGGCCCAAATTGTGCGACTTGTTGAAGAAGCGCAAACTAATAAGGTATTCTTGTCGAACGTTTATGCGCTCCTTGAGGTTTTTGAACCTCAGTGAGCGAATAATTTTTTCAGCTAATTTTATTGTTGTCGCATGAGTTACTGAATGAGCACTAAATGATTCTGTTAAGGCTCCAATCCAGCAAATGGCTGATCGTATTGCTGGCTATTTTGTACCATGTGTGATCTTCTTAGCACTACTTACACTATTCGCTTGGATCGTTATTGGATATATGTCACAAAAAATATGAAATGATGGTCAGTCGGCCTTTTTTGTCAACGTCCGCGTTGTTGATGCTAATTCGTTAGTAGGGTCGTGTAAGTGCAGAAGTCTATAGCTTTTGCGTCACCCAAGATTGGGTTTAAATAAGCAGCGGATTTGGGTGTTATATCCGGATTCGTTACAGACCTTTATTGAAGGCACGGTCCTCGATCAGGTATAGCAATTGGAAATATGGCGTCGGGATGGCGTGGTGGTTCTATCGACGCGACACCATTGTACGGTTTCAAGGCTAAAAAATTGTAAGGGAGAGCGCTATACGCGTAAATACATCTTCAGTGCGCGCATTTTCTCACAGTGACTCGCCGGCATAGACTCCCCCCGCCGCACTTTCAGAACCCTGACGCTGCACGGAACGAAAAAGCATGAAATGTCCTTGCACGGTCACATTTGGTACGATTGTTAATCGGGAAAATCGCTGTGGCGATGGGTCGCTAAGGTGAGATGGATTAATTAGGCATGTAGCAATTTAGACGGCGTGGGGTGCTCCTAGGGCCGCTGCATATGTTTTTTCTGCACATTTCTTCACGATCGAGTCACTCAGAACCTTCTCGTCTATATGCCAGCCTCATTCACTACCTGTGATGGCGAATGATCGCGGGCTTTGCCTTCAAGAACCATTCGTCTGAAAGGGACACCACTTGTGAAGCGCAGCCGGGAGCGCAGGTGGCAAATGCGCTTACCGTATCGCTCTTTTGTTTTGATGTTGTTGTGGTCTTACTCACCCATGTTGTCTCCATGCTCTAGCGATACTTCGCTGCTTTTCAGACACCGACAGGTCGTTTTGAAAGCATCATGAAGGTGGCATTCGAAGCGGCAATCACAGTACTGGCGATCGCCTGTCCCTGCAGTCTTGGACTGGCAACCCCCACAGCTGTGATGGTTGGCACTGGAGTCGGTGCGATCAATGGAATTCTCATCAAAGGCGGCGAACCCCTTGAGACCGTTCATAAGGTTTGTGACATGATCATGTTGTTCTTTCACTTCACTTTCCTTCTTTATTCCTATTATTTTTTATTACTTTTCTTCTTTATTCCAATTATTCTTTTTACTTTCTTGTGGTTAGCTGATGCCATTGTTGCTACAATAATGGAAAAAGGCCTGCCACGGTCCGAACATATTTTCCACCCCTCCTGACGCCTGTTCGTAATATTCCTCATGACGTCTGACAAGATTGTAGCGCTTGTGGTTCTGAGCACAATAATCCAAAAGGCAGAGATGTTGTAACGACAAATTAGGCCGCTTCCCATCCACACCGTCCAGGTGTCAAGTCCCGGATCGGTTGCCTGGTCGAGAGCCTATCAGGGATTTCACACTTGGACCGTGTGGGTGGTGAGCCGAGCCTTTGAAGGTAAATCCGGCAGGTAAACCGATTCCTCATTCCTGGTCTGCGGACGATGTTACTCTCTCTCTCCTTTTTTTGCAGAAGAAGCCCCTTGAACGCCCCCCCCCCTTCCAAGTTTATTAGCGTCAAACTTTCTTCTTGTAGGGTCTGTGACAATGCTTCGTTTCTCTTTCAGGTGACCACAGTGATTTTCGACAAGACCGGTACTATAACAGAAGGTCGACCACGGGTGGTTTCCATATTGACCCTACGATCACCACTGGACATTCCGCTGAAAATGCTGGTTCTCATATGTGGATCTGCAGAATCTCAATCAGAGCATCCCATAGGAGCAGCAATTACTAATTTCGCAAAACAGGTACGTTACTTGTTGTAAACAGTTTATGTTGAATGTGACATTGTTCCCATGCCTGTTTAGTGGCTGAAAGATCCGACGTGGGCCGCTGTGTCGCGGTTTCATGTGTCAGCCGGACATGGAGTGGCATGCCAAATCTCGGGTGTTCGGAAGTCACTCGATTCTATCAGTCAAGTAAACGGACCTGTACTATCCGATGGTGAGGAAATGGTGATTTCCGACTCCAGTGTCATTCACAAGCAGGTAGCAGTTTTCTGCCAAATATGAATTTCTAACAAAATTTGCGTTTTGTTCCAGGTTTCATGTATGCCAACTTTGAAGACTAAGAAAGATAAAGATATCTACGAAGTGGTGATCGGAAGTGAACGAATGATGGAAAAGTATGGAATCGTAATCGATGATATCACTGTTGCAGCACTGTCTGTTGAACAGCAAAAAGGCCATATTTCCGTACTTTGCGCCATAAATGGTTTGTTTTTGGGTTTTATAGTCTCGTAATATTTAGAAATGCCGGCATAAGTTCATATGAGTTAGCAAAACAACGTAGGGGCCTAGTTGTTTTGTACTCATAGAGTTGGATCTGTCGGGTAGAATACCTCTTTTTATAATCATTTTGAACGCCTACGATAACTCTTAATACCATGTTATCTAGAAGTTGTTTGCGGTCTATCGTGAGGATCGCGCGATCGGATTGCGAAGTTTGAACGAGTTCTAGGCGGCTCAATTTGTTCGGGGAACGTTTAGTAACGGGCGAGAATTCTGCTTCCAGACTGAAGTCGACCCCCCGCCATCCTTAAACTCTTCGGCAAGAATACCCCGAATGCGTGAATTGCGGCCATGAAAGGGCAAAGCCCTACGAATCATTCGGCGCATCCAGGTATGGATTAAGGGTTTGCACATATATAGACGATAAAGGTGGCTTAGCTAACCGAATGCGCTTAGCGGCCGGCAGGATAGAAGTCGGGTCCCGCAGTTTTCGAGTCCTCGAGGTGTTGTGCCCAGGGGTGGAGGTTCATGGGCTGCCAAGCGATCGACGGCCTCGACGCCGCAGCAGCTGATTCTCCGATAGGGAGTCGGGTGAGGCACCGATCGTACTCGTGACGATCTCATGGTTTTTTGTCTGCAGTTTCGTTTTGCACTGGAGAGCGTGCCTTGGAGGCGGAGTTACGGGAAAAAGGAGGCGTCACTGAACCTATATTGCGCTATTGCGCCCCTCCTTTACAATCTTTTCTGCTGCGAAACAGGTACAATTGTTTGTCAGCTCACCACACTACCGGCTCGCCTAAGACCAATTTTCAAATTTTTATGGAGGCCTGATCGCAGGCTGGTTGGTCTTTTGAACGGCAGTTTGTCATAAATGATGTACACGTCCGTTGCGGCCATTCGTACAACTTCGGTAGGAGCGAGGTAGCACCGGTGCGCTTGGAGAGAAAGTTTTCGCGGCCTAATCGTGTGAATCGCGCGCATCGGATCGCAAAGTATGAACGCGTTCCAAGCCGCCAACTCAGTTTTGGAAATGCTCAGAAATGGGAGATATTAGGATTGAGCAGCTGATGAGCCCTGAATGGAAGTTCCGTTGCACCGGCGAAGAGGCGCGACTGGGCGATTATCTTCACATGAGCGACAAAAGATCAGAACGAGGCTCCTTTTAGCTGTGTGGGCACTGATCGAAGAATGGGAAAGTGCGGGTGGTTGCTTTTTGACGTGGTGATAATGCGAATAACCGCCTGGTTCTAAGCTACCCTACTGCTCCAACGCAAGTAAGATTCCATCATCTTGCTAAACTGATTGTGAAGTTCTCCTCGACCCTCACCACACAATGGAGATTTTTGCCTTCGGAATGATCTTTCGATAGCTTTACTACAAATTCGAGAAATTGCCCCCACCCGCAAAATCAACACACAACACCCCGCCAGCACAAACACCAAGCCGTTTCAGGACCGTGCGAGAATCTGCGGACGTGTATCTCTGAGATGCTAACCCAAATCGAAAGCCAGAAGCAAAGATACACGCACATTGCCAAGTATGTTTTGCATAACTCCCTATTCTCAATAAGTCATTATGCCGAGAAGGCCGGAGAAGACGTGCAGTGTGGCACAGCCAGGGCGGCTCTTTCCACCAATGGTGTCTTCCCGAGAGCAGCAGTGGTGGGAAAAGCTACTTTGACTGCACACCAATCCACGCGCCTTCTCAGGTCTCAGGTCGCGGCATCGCGGGCAGACAAGCAGAGTATTCCCTAGCTAGATGAATTGACACAAGGCAGCACTGCCAAATTAACTCAGATGGGTTTTGATGGAAACGACCTAGCTTGCAGGGCTTCCTTCGTCACGCTTGCCTTGGGACTTCGCCCCTTTCAGTATTAGAACGG
The DNA here is from genome assembly GCA_036418165.1 of Cooperia oncophora. Lineage (NCBI taxonomy): Eukaryota > Metazoa > Nematoda > Chromadorea > Rhabditida > Trichostrongylidae > Cooperia > Cooperia oncophora. The sequence goes on along the minus strand of MU913277.1, from coordinate 15,147 downwards.
TGAAAGTAAGCCTGACGATGAGAAACGCTGGTCTTTCGGCAAGCCCCCCCCCCCGCTGCGCCGGCGCCTCTAATACAAGCCCTTCAGCCTAGAAGTCCAATTTTGTCTACCTATTCAGCTACCTTCACATTCACTTGCCAGTAAATTTCTTTGAAGTCCCGAAGAAACTCGTCGATGTGGCACACAATACTTCAAAAAACGTAAAAAAGTATTTGTCGTTCAAAGACATTCTCACAGTCTTCCACGTAAAGGAGAGCAAGCCAAGTTCGACTATTTTCCGGACGACTCATAAATAATCCTCTTCGTTGGTTACCGCAAGAATGCTGAATTATGCGCGAAAGCCTTGCCCCTCCTCTTTGGAAATTTCCCAGCCGTGCTCTGGATGGGGCCTGATTTTCAACCCAGGGTGTAATGTGTAAGTATTATCTTGTATGGTATACCAAACGCCATGTGTTTTTTCTTTCCACAACTGGTTTTTGTTTCGTATATTTATTGAACTTCAATGTTTGTATCCTACAAAGTACTTTCCTATTAAGAACGCTGGAGAGCGGGTGGCGATGGTTGGTGACGGTGTTAACGATTCACCAGCACTGGCTTCTGCTGATGTCGGTATTGCGATCGCTGCCGGTAGCGACGTAGCTATTGAAAGCGCCGGTATAGTTCTGGTCCGAGTGAGTGTTTGATGTGTTTTTATTCCCATTTGTGGTCACCACCCATGATCTTTAGGAGTTTTTTTTTTCTAGAATGATCTCATTGATGTAGTTGCCGCCATAGAGCTGTCAAAGAAGACGACCAGAAGAATCAGGCTCAATTTTCTTTTTGCAATTTTCTACAACGCTATTGGAATCCCAATTGCTGCAGGTAATGCCTCTGTTGTTATCTTTTCATTGAAGCAAGTTTAATTTCGAACTTCGCTGTGACATCACTTACACCACTGCGCCAATTACATTTCCCACAACACACCCCCGCTTTGGTCCCTTGTATTCCTCGAAGTGTGGGAACTTCAAGCGAAGGAGGAAGGCGAAACCAAACCAACGACTCTTCTTTCCCTTCCTGCCCTCGCCTTACCCCTGCTCCTTCTTCCTCTCCATTCACGTCACTTCCGATAATCCTCAGAATCAAATCCTCAGTCGGTTTTGACATGCCACATCGTGACCTTACCAGTTACAGAACGAGGACTTCTTCAGGTTTATGTAATAAAAGAAGATCCGTTTTCCGAAACGTGCAGAAACGGCAGAAAAGTGGTCCCAGCGCCGGTTATTTGGAATGCTGCAAGCAGCTTCCACATTACATCCAATTAGTTCTGGTGGCGAAGCCGCTCACGTGACCCGGGGTGCGAATGCGCCTGCCACGTGATCCCACCAGGCCAATCAATACCTTTTTGTGTCCGGGACAGTAAAGCAGTTCATTATGTAGGCCACTTCACTTTAAATGAGCTATTGGGATTGCGAGTGATAGTGACAGTGCGAGCCACCATTCCAAAAAGAGGGTAATATCAAACGTGAAGGACTCTCCACTTTCTCCATTTACTTCTGCGTTTATTTATATGAAGAAGTATATTTTACATGGCGAGTATCACTGTCCCCGCCCATCGCTCTGGGTCCCTTTTGGTCTCTTGCCACAAGGTTTTAGGTGGCGGGGAAGTGGCAGAGGCGGCGCCCTCGCGCTCTCAATGCATGTGAAGATCCCAGCCTTTTCGGTTATCCCGAGAAAGTGTCCTTAACAGATACTGTACACATAGCTTCTGTGGATACTTTCCCTTGCTATATGTGAGGGTAGCCAAACGCGCCACTTTTCTGCACCCACTCAGTCCTGGTTATTCTGTACGGTTGGTATGTGTTTCCTTGTGGGATCCTGATATCTGCGCAAAAGCTTCATTTCGATGTAGCGCGGGCGGAGTATAGAGCTGGCACCGACTACTACCACTGCCCTCCAGTTCCGTTCCCATGCATCTTCAAGCGAAGAAAAAGGCACGCTCTTGCAGCTCATTCACCTAGCACATTAAAATTTCCCACTTCCCTGGAGGTAAGTGTACAGTTTGTCTTCAGCTATGCTGACTATGTTCCAAATTACTTTCCGATCGTCCTTGCATCTTCTGTAAATGTGCAGTTTTTGAGGAGTCTTCCGCCCTTTCGGATTCATGCTGCAACCGTGGATGGCTGCAGCCGCTATGGCTTTGAGTAGTGTATCTGTTGTAACCTCGTCGCTCCTACTAAAAGCATACAAGTAATGTTTGTCGTTTCTCTGTCTCGAATACGACTCTATTAATAGCTGTACTTGTTCTAGGAAACCAACTTATGGCTCTTTATATAACAGTGAGTTTAAACAGCATGCAAAGGCATTGGAAGCGGGTCAATTCAATGTAAGAATACATCTGAGCTTTGCTACAGCTGAGAATGTGTCAGTAATGGTTTCCTGTTGTAGGTGCGAGTACATCGTGGTCTCGAGGACACTGGAGTATTTCGATCCGGCTCACGCCTTTCAGTCCTCTCGAGTAAAATGGGTTCACTCTTGGGGTCAACGACGAGTATCATAAGCGGTGCCGGGAGCAAACGAACAAGGTAAGCTTGGGAGCTTTGGTCTGTATACTCACCTGAGGATCCGGGTCCTTGCCATGTGCGAGGTAGATAGTTCCGCAGTAGCGCGCCGCTTTCTCCGGCTAAAAGTTCACGGGAACGGGGTTGGAGGGTAGTGATATCGGGCTGCCGTCTCCATACTCCGGCCAGCCACGTTCCTAACCGGTCGCACGGTCAGCTACGCATGTCCAAACGCGCCACTTGTCTGCGCCCTCTCACTTCTGATTATTTCCCATCATTAACTGCACGCGCCCCAAAGGACCTCAGCCAACGCTGGCTCGACACGCTGCACGCGGATTTGAAGATAGTCGGCTCACACCCAGATCAGGCATTCAATCGGGAGAAATGATCTCAAAAAACCGAAAAGGGGACCCCGCCACAGAGTGGGACAAACGCTGAAGAATAAGAGAAAAAAGAACACTGCACACTGAGGATAGCGCGGGTGGAGCCGGAACACGGTATCCAGGAATCGATGAATTCGGGCCCGTTTCCCATGCGCTTTTGAGCGGAGGAAGTGGTTTGTTAGTGCAGCTACGGGCCTAATCAATTCGCACACGAAAAGGACTGTCTTTGGAGGTGACTGTGCAGATTGTCGTTAACCATTCAAGAACCACTACATCAGCTCTACGTTTTGTTTATTGCAATCTCATTTCAGACTGCTTGATAACGGAGGAAGTTCAGATTCGGAAGATCTCCCTGTTTAACATATCGTTTGAAAGTATTGTTTTACCAGTATTAGAATTCTATTTCTTTCTACTTACTTATTACTTTACTTACTTCCTTGTGAGCTGCCTTCCATCCTTGCTCACCTCGTGGCGCCATCAGGTCGACACATTTTCTAATATTTTTCGGCAGCCACCAAGAATGAGAGCGCAGCGTTCGGCGCTAGTCACTGGTTTGCGACGGGGGGGGGGGCATTTTGTACATCACTGTCCCTTAGTTGCCGGTTTTACAATCTCACTTTGGCTAGCACTTTGTGAACACTTCGTGAGCTGCGAGCAAGATCGTCTAGCCACCATCCCAGAACGTGTCAACTCGAGAAAAGGCTTCTAGATGGGTCGACTCATCTATGAAATGCAAAATGCCCCCCGTCGACAAACTGCCGCCCGGCAGCTATTCTCTCAATTCCTTGCGAAATGCGCAATTGTATTCGCTTTCGTGGTCATTTACAGGGAGGTAATTTTTTCCCGCCACTAATGACGTTGTTAGCTGACAAAAAGAATTACGAGAACTGTTCGTGAATCCGAGATCAACGAGTAAACTGAGAGAATCTCTCAGCATGTCTGAGGGATTTACCTTCGTCAGTAATGGTGAGTAACCTTTCAGAAGGAACCCAGACGAAGTGAAAAAATAAAAAAAAATGCCAGTGAGCAGCAGGGCGCATGTATCGAGGGAGCGTAAGGGCGGGCGGGAGCATTTGGCAAGTTTACCTCTCATTGTCACCTCGGTTCACAAGTGGAAGGCGGTTTTTGAAGACTCTTTGTGTAGCCATGAAGTAATACCGTCAAAGTTTGTAAGAAAGTGCAACCCCCCACCCCCGCGGCTGACAAACGGTCGGGTGCCTTCTATAGCCAGATTGCCGATAAACACAGCTGATTTAATCCAGATCCATTGCGGGTTGAGGCGACCATTTGTAGGTGTGCCAATCCTGATAGAAGTTGTCTGGCGACTGTAATGCTTTGTTAACTATGAGACGCTGTGAGGGCGTCCTCTGTTTTCAGAAGACGTCAGGCACCACTGGCTATACGCGGATTTCAAGGTATCCTCGCCACTAGGCCCTCATTATACTTCATTGTCCAGTCTTTCCTTGGTCAACCTGCCCAAAGTTGCGCTCCGATCTCGACAAAAAGTTGGACAACATTTGTGAGCGGTCACATCACCATGTGAACTAGACATTGAGGGTCGGGGCAACGATAACTGACCTTATTTGCAATGTCCAAAGGTCCATGTCGTATGAACGCGTGAATTGTGCGACAATGTGAGAAGTACGAAGGTGTGTGGCGAATCCTTCTAGAATACTGCTGTTCTTGATCACATCTTGTAACCAGTTGTTGTACTTGAAATCTCTGTTAACTAATGTCTTTGTCACTTTCCTATGTTGTTAATAATCCTTCTGTGATACACTACATATGTCAAAGAATCGCTTTCCTCTTCAGTGAACAGAAGAATAAAAAGTTCAAATTTCGGTCCTTTTTGATGCAACATGCCTCATCATTTCGTGGAAAGCTGAACGAAGCGGTGCCTCGAAAGGCTCTATTCATTGCGGGGTGTGTCACCTATTAAGGATGCCGTGTTCGTCTGAATCGGAGTTTTGTTTGACAGAACGCTGTTGTTTTTTATAATAAGTTCACCAAAATAGAAAAAAAAAAAGCCCGTTTTTTCTTTTGTAGTTATGTGCATTCTTATGTGCTTCAACCAGGTCATGGTCCCTATGCCGATGGCGAAATGCTCGAGTGCGTAAATAGCTGCTCGACCCACTTTGGCCGCTTGTCAACGGGTCAACTCATTTAATGATTGCTGGAGCGGCGTGGATACTGTGTTGACACTCTCGATATTGCATGTTGCGAGCCTGAATTCCACTTACAATGCATTCATTTTACCACGGGACTTCGCTTTCCGAAACCTCACTGGCCCGCATACGGTTGACGACGGTGTTTCGGAGGCTTGCTTTGGTCCCCCCTTTGTTAAGCAGAGCTTGTTCATTGCAGCCTCCTCAAAGGAAAACGGGGAAGTTTCTCTGTATGGTGCGCTCCAGTGAGAAAAAGGCGAGTAAAGTGTTGCATTTTTTTACCGGTAGCGAATGACGTGTCACCGTGATGTCACGTAGTGCGGTAATGCAGGAGGAAACTGTGTTGCGTCAATTCCGTCTTAAAGACACATGGTACGACCACACATAGTTCGGGTGTGTGTGACTATCAGCCCCCAGCTGTCGAAGCGTAGCGGTTTCCCCGTCCTAACATGCGCAGGAATGGAGATACAGGACCGTGAAACACGCTAATTCCTCCATGCTCCGCCTTACACCTTTTGCGGCGCAGACTCATGCTAACATCCGTCGTGTGCGCGCGTGTCGCGTGCGGCTCTCCACTTTGCCAAGTCCTGTAATTGCGCTTTGGAATACAAGTAAAACGCAATTTCCTGATAACATTTAGGTGCTGCAAAATAAGAACCGAAGATGATGACGAGGGCCAGAACTCAAGAGCAACTGTGCTGCTTCTGCAACATCCCTCAGAGGCCGCGCATTCCCACAAAACATGAAAATAAAAACGGCCCACTCGTTAGTTTAATACAAGCAAAACGCAATTTCCTGATGCGAATAACATTTGAGGTGTTGCTCATGCTTCAAAGTCCGAATAGAAGGTGATGAAGATGACAAAGGCTAGAAATGAAGAACAACGAATGTAGATGTAAATAAAACAAAAATGAAAAATCAAGGAAATGCAATTAATTAAAATCGCGTGTAAATTTCTGCGATCCGGCGCGAATCCGGCTCCAAAGCCATAGAAATACTTTAAACTAACGAGTGGGACGCTTGGGCCGTTTTTATTTTCATGTTTCGCGGCCTCCGAGGGATGTTGCAGAAGCAGCACAGTTGCTCTTGAGTTCTGGCCCTCGTCATCATCTTCGGTTCTTATTTTGCAGCACCTAAAATGTTATCCGCATCAGGAAATTGCGTTTTACTTGTATTCCAAAGCGCAATTACAGGACTTGGCAAAGTGCCAAGAGAGCCGCACGCGACACGCGCGCTTACGACGGATGTTAGCATGAACGGGAATCTGCGCCGCAAAAAGGTGTAAGGCGGAGCATGGAGGAATTAGCGTGTTTCACGGTCCTGTATCTCCATTCCTGCGCATGTTAGGACGGGGAAACCGCTACGCTTCGACAGCTGGGCTGATAGTCACACACACCCGAACTATGTGTGGTCGTACCATGTGTCTTTAAGGCAAGTCCGCACCGTATTATGCCACCTGTTGTCAGCTGACATACTGCACCGTGTGCGTGTGCCAGATCAGCATCCAGAAGGCCTTCCGAAGATGAAAAAACTCCGCAGTTACTTCCATTAAAGAAAGACTAAGCGCTCAACCAATCCCCAGAACTCCTTCCTTGTGGCAGTATATATACTAGTTCGCTGCAGATGAAAGGGCGTATGAGTGTGCTACGGCGCCAAACTCGTTCTCTGCCTGTTGGTTAAGCGGGTATGCGACGACAATCGTTAGAAAACGAGTGGTACTAACGATATGATACAGTCTTGTCACTTGCTCGCTTCAACAACTGGTGAAGAACGGGTTTGGCACTGCGCCAAACTCATCCCGCCTGACACGCCCCCTCGTCCGCAGCGAACTAAAGTTTAGACCGGTCCGCGATTCCTGAAAATACCCCTCTTTCACGGCTTAAAACGGAAGCGCTGTGGCTGCCATAGGATGAAAGTAGGTGATATGTAGTCATTCAAGGTGCCGCCGGGGCGCGATATGTTAGCGGTCTTGTCTGTAAGTACGGGTGCCATTCGTTCTATCTGTGACCAATCTGTAGTTTTCGTCGTCTTCCAGCTCGCCCTTCTATACGGAATGTAAGGCGTTCAGCTTCCCTTGAACTGGCCCTTTTGGAAGGCACACATTTGTTTGCTGCAGTTGTTGGGGCGTATCAGTGAGAGGGGTTGGGCGGCTCGTTCTACACCAACTGCTGTCGCCTGCCCGTTTGAACAAGTGGTGGAGGACGGGCTGGCGCTGGGCCAAACCCCTCGCTCCTCCTGACAGGTCCGGCTTTCCGCCGTGAACTAGACAGTATGTATTGGAAAGCAATCCTTTTCACAGAAAAGGATGCGTTCTTGCGGTGCTTCATTTCACCGATCATGCAGTTTCCTAGAAGCAACAGTTCACTGGACGGCAGTAGTCCTAGTTTCCTACGCAGAGCTTTCAAAGCTACTTTAATAACAAACTTTATTGACGCGGTACCTTTTCGCTCTTTTCACTTTTGCTGCACGATTGGAAGGTGGCAAGAAATGATTGTGAGCTGGGGTGTACACACCGATGACGGCCTCATCGGTTCTTCCGCAAAAACTCAGCAGTTCCAGAAAACTCGTCCCGTCGTGGACCTTTTTTCGCTTTCTCTTCCACAGCCAAGTCATTGACAACTCACTTTCACTTTTGAATCCTTTATCAAGGAGTGCTTATCGTGGGGTTAGTACATGAAATATACCTGCTCGATTGATATTCAAATTAACATGCCATTGCATGCCACAAATACAGCGTGATTTCAACAGATTGATAAGGCTGAAAGTTCAAGCGGTAAGTCTCATTTGCTTAATCGTAGATGTGTTGAGATGAACGACTTGAACTTTCTTAAAAAGAGAAAGGTATGTCTGTGTATTGTCAAAGCTTTTTGAATAAGATTTTGGTCATTTCAGAAACGTCACAAGCCGTGTCCGGACGATATTCCAGTGAAATCATTAAGTGTGGAAAGTTTCTTGGCCGGATCCGATGTGCGAGAGGAACCGCAGGAATTGTGCGTTAACTTGAGACAAGCTAAGTCTCCAAAAACTTTGTAGAGGTGCTATGACAAATGGTTGTTGATTAACTATTAAAGCCAGGGTAAGTCGGTGAGATTTTTCTCTCTGCCCGTATTTAGGCCGCGGTTTTCATTAGCTTGGCGACCAGGAAAGAAAGTGGCGGAATGGCGGATAAGTGCGCGAATCCGCTAGAAAGTGCGGAATCTGCAGAAAGTGAAGAAAAGCAATAGATACGTATCGATTTGAAGAAAGTGCGGAAAGTGCGGAAACTGCAGACGTTACACTTTCCGTACTTTCTTCAAATCGATACGTATCTATTGCTTTTCTTCACTTTCTGCACTTTCCGCACTTTCGGCATTTCTTCACTTTCGGCAATTCTTCACTTTCTGCATGGTCGCAAGCTATGAACGCGGCCTAAGTCAGAAAAGAGAAAGTGGGCAGGACACAGTGTATATTCCACCTTAAGACCTACAACTGACTGCTAGGAATTGGACACACTCCACATGGCATTTTGTCCTTTTGCAAGTCCCTTTTGTATATAAAGTTCAACGTTGCGGCTAATAGTCTCAATTTGGTGGACTCGTACGATGCTGTTGCGGCTCGCGTCGACGGATGAGGCTCTCATTGGTCAGTTATGAGCTCGATGAGGTTGAAAACATCATAGACAACGTGACGGCGTGGACATGTTCTTTCTTGTACAGTGACGTGCGAGGCTTTCCATGGTATAAAACTTGATCAGTAGGTGCCGTTGTACGATGGGATAAAACCGAGCGCTCGAGGAGGCTGTGATCTGGGAATTCGCTTCGCTTAGAAAGCTAAATGACGTCTAGGAAAAAGTGGCAAGCGCGCCGACTAATCGGACATATTCACTCAAGAAATTGCTTTTCAGATGGCTCGACGAAATGTATTCGCCGTCGGATTCTGCGAGGAATCGAAAAAGTAAACGGGCAGAAGACGGTAGGATAATGATGCCTCATTAAAAAAGTGTCCGTGCTACACTGGCCATTGAGGCCGGACATCGCGGGAACAATATGGATTTTTACCGATTGATGCGCACTTCTTCCACGCCGCCTTCGAACGAGAAGACGATCGAGATTCTATTTCTCCACATACAGTCAGCATGAAATGTGCCTTCAAGTTAAAGTTATGAGAGAGCTAAAGTACAGTCCTCATCATTGCGGACCGGAGGGGCGCTTCAGCCAGTGTGAGTGTGCGTGTGCCCTGGCTTCAGCAGTGTGCACACTCACACTGCTGAAGGGCACAGCGTTCACTGGGGATTCCCTATGGGGGGGGGGTCGTATTTGGCTGGGAAAAATTTATTTTTATAGTTGATTTTTCTCGCCTTTGCCGAGTATAAACCAGAACCACAGTCAGTCATTCATTTAAGCTGCTCATATTCACGGTACATCGTACGAGCAAGGAGGGCGTCGGTCGTTTACCAGCCTTTGAAAAAAAAGGGGGGGGGAGTCGTAAAAGCTCGACCAAAATCCCCATCGCATGCTGTGCCCTGGCTGAAGCCGTTCTCAGCCTTTTTGTTGAAACGCATATGCGCCAAGAAGTGGTAGAAAACGAGTAATACGGAGGAGATAATACAGTAAATCGCGCTCTTGGCAGTAATGTCACTTGCCCGCTTCAACAACTGGTGCAGAACGACTTTGGCCCCGCGCCAAACGCAGCCGCACTGAACGCCCCGACAGTACGTAATGATGAGGACTGTAGAACAGTGATTAGAGGGACCGTTGTGAGACGATCACGGCAAGTGTTCTTTTGACTTGTTTCGTGTATCACAGCTGTCTGATGATATGTAAATGTGCTGGAATGAACACCCACTATCCGCGTCACAAAAAGGTTGATAGCTGAATAGTAGCCAATCTTTTTGAAAAGGAGTATTGTAATTACTGGTGCCTATCGTTTCCCGAGGATTCAACTTTTCGGCTTTGAAAAATCCATTTCATGATTGCGGCGTGCATCGTTCTTTGTTTTAGAAGGGTAGTTGCGTAATGCAAATCAGCCCGTACAGTTACTTCCGGAAGACAACAATGTTTTTATCTCTCTAGATGTGTCCCATAATAATCAGCTGTCGCCATGGAGATAAAATATTTGAGTGGCTTTCACCTGATATCATCTGACCCTACAGTGTGTGCTGTGAGGGTATCACTTTCCATTGATTGCATTACCTTCACCCCGTCCGGGCTTGAAGAAGCAAAATAAATGGAGAGTACTCCAAGAAGCGAAGTGATTCTTTTGCAGAGCGAGTGCTGACAGTGCAGGAGGAGACGAAGAAAACAACATGGTGCGCCGAAATTCCATGACAGTACTTGAATTTTTGCGAAACATTTCCAGGGGCAGTACATCTGGTACGGTGTAATAGTATGTGCTGTTATCGTCTTGATAGCGTACAAAGTGAGAAGATGACCAGAAGAACTTGGATGTTTTGGAAAATAACAAGCAAGCTAGTGTATAACAAGGATAAATAAAAGTTTAATTTCTTTGTGCTGATCAAACACTGGAACATGAAGCGTACGAAATCGTAATCATCAAATCAATATCATAAATCGTAATCAGGTCAAATTAATAAAGGGCTGACCAACCAAATAGAGGGACACACCTGAAATGGGCGGAGCGTACCTGAGATGGGTTGAAAAAAGCCACAATTCGGCTACAAGGCAGCTCGGAGACGGGAAAAAGTGGAATGAGGTTGGCATTAGCAGAGCAAATGGAGGAGACACACCCGAAATGGGTCGTTAACTCGGTTCCCGAAAAAGATCAGAGGTCGCAGAAAAGTCCATGACGAAGATGAACATCTGACAGGAGGCTTCCCATACTGACAGTGGGCAGGACGTGCATTTGAACACGAGGTACCAGTTAAAAAATCGTAGTTTGGTCCTAAAGCACTACAGACGGCGCAAAAAAGTGGATTATGGTCCCCAAGTGATCACATGTTGGAATGTGCGAGGCACTCCCGTTGTGGGCGGAGCGTGCGCCGAGGTGGGCGGAGCCAATTTAAAAAATTCCAAAACGGTTCCAGAACACTCCAGACACTGGGAAGAAGTAGTTTAAGATCAGCGAGGGGTCACCGGTTCACAAGTGTGAGGCACACCCGCTGTGGGTGGAGCGTATATCGAGGTGGGCGGAGCCAGTCTTAAAAATTCCTCAAGAGGGTCCAGAGCACTTCCGTGTCCAATGGTATTTGCAGCGATTCACGTGGTTCCCGGGAAGAACCCGTTCCCCTGGACCAAAACCACTTGCCTTGTTATTCGGTTAGTCGCATATTTCGTATCGCCAATAGTTTCTTGTTCACTTTAGCTAGAAGTGATGCCTAAGTGTGAATCGGTAGATATTATATTGTATATATTGTAGGCCTGAAGAAGGGCTTAAGGCTCAAAACATTGTCAAATGAATATCTTGAAGAGTTTCATTCAACAAGAAAACACGGAAGCTACTAAACCATGAAAAGGAATCCTATGGCACTATCACACCGTAAAAGTATTGAAAATAGCAGGTATACTGCTATTAGTCAAAGAATGTTGACCATCTGTGCAGATAAAAGAGAAGCCGGATATGGGCGGGCATTGAAATGTGTGGAGGAAAGTAAACTCTCTTCGCTGCGGACGGTTGGGCGTGTCAGGCAGTATGAGTGTGTCACAGTCGAAGCCGTTCTCTGCCTTCTTGCTGAAGCGCGCATGCGACAAAAGTGGTAGAAAACGAGTAGTACGAATTGATATGATACAGTCATATCATTTGCTCGCTTCAACAACTGGTGGAGAACGGGTTTGGCACCGCGCCAAACTCATCCCGCCTGACACGCCCAACCGTCCGCAGCGAACTACACTATAAGCGCGGCGGAGTAGCGCCCACCCCGGCGAAGTCGTGCTGTATCGCAGAAGGAGGCGCGCAAGGTGGTATTCAAATAATTCGCTATACTGGCATGAAAACACCATCATCTAACCACATTAGTCACCAAATCGTAACGCAGGTTATAGCAACAGTGGGACCTTGGTTCCAAGAATATTGTAGGGGATAGGAGGGAAACATTATTGGCGGGTGAAAGTGATAACAGCTGATAAGATACGACAACGGGCCTCAGGAAGGGATGGTTGTCAAATTTGAAACGTACGTTACAGCAGCAGTAGGACCTTAGGTTTCAACTTGGAAAAGATATAGGATATTTGACGGGAACATCATTGGCGGGTGAAAGGAAGTGAAAGCAAGTGATAGGATCTGAAAGTGACAAGTTAACACGAGAAAATCCGACACCGCTCACAACGACAATGTGCAATTGATATGACCCAGTATCACGATCTCAATTGTTTCAACACAACTCATTCCTAAGCGCTTATCAGTAACGACATCATGTACGACCGCTAAGCTAGCTCTATTCCAAATGCATGGGTTTGTTTACAGAGATGTTATGAACAGCAGCAATTGACTTAATCACTCTTACCACAATTATCTTCCATCAGCAACCTTAGTGAAGGCTATTTGAAGCTGCTGCATGCGGGAGTGCATTCCAGAGCGAGACATTTCAAGAGTGAAGAATGCATGAAGCAGTAGGATGCTTCAGCGGCTAATCTAACAGGCTGCTATATTCCCGTGTAGGTTATGAACGTACCAGTCGGATCGCTGGCTGACGCCGGCGCTCCTGCTTCTGTGATGTGGGGGGCTCTGCTGCTGCTTCTACGTCTTGACAGGGATGGCGCTGGCAATTCCGCGTACCCCCGGCGAAGCCTGGCCATATCCCAGAAGGAGGAGCGCCCAGCGGCAGCTGAGCAATAACTAGGACAATAACTTAGCTATAACTTGGTTTCTTGTGGCTTACCTTATTTTTGCATTGTTTATATAATTACTATCATTTTCCATTTTCCTGCCTCATTTATCAAGTTCAGGATGATTCTCCAGTAAAACTACATAATACATTGATTCATTAATAATCTTTTTCGTGAGGGAGGCTTTCAGAGAGATAGCTCAGTTCCCGTTTCGCACGTGCCCCTAGAAGGAAACCGAACAATGTTTATCATGCCTCCTCTGTGCTCATCAGTTAGGGAAAGAGGAATCTCTAATTTCAATTGATAATAATAATACTTATTATTATTATCAATTTATTCAATCTATATTTATTTAATGTAGAATTAACTTACTTATTTCTCTTCTGTCCATCTTTCTTTGAAGAATCTTCTTACATCGCTTTCTTTTTTTTCTTAATACTTAATATGCTAAAACCTGTGCTTATTTATATGATTGACAGATTGACTTAAAAATCGACTGTATTTTGCTTGGTTTGTTGAGTAAACGAGTGTAGATTCTTGTTATGACCTGTTATATTTGTCAAGTGTTTGACTTCATTTTATTCGACTGCTTTATTTTTATCGGCCGTCATGAGTAAAGAGGTGGATATTTACTTTCTTCTTATTTTTGTTGTTGTTTGTACAGCTAAGTTTACCTGATGGATGTTAGCATTGCGGAATAATTAATTTTTATATTTCTTAAACCTCCGCCCCCCGGCCGACCTTAATATTTTGCATGGATAAATCTTTTTTCTATGTTGTTTATTAACTTTATAGTGATGTAGAATTTGTATTCGAGTTTATTCTTAGAGTTTCATTTCTGTAGTATTTTGTGTCATGATTTTTTAATGTGTAATAGTATGGTGTTTCGTTTAGTTTTTGTAGCATGATGTTGCCAAGAGTATCTGGTTTTCATTTCCATTTTCTGGTGGTTCTCTACTACCCTTGTCTAATAGCGATCGGAGAGAAATCAGTCAGCTGCTCAAGAAAGAAGGATCCATCCCTAGTGTCATGGGAGCCATTCGTATGGCCCACTCCTCACCCTCTGAACGCCTACACTGGGTCACATCCACGGATGTTAGAAACGTATTAGGGACCATGGAAGTGCTTGATTTCTTGGAAGGTTCAGTCAAATTGAAACAAGCGGTTTTGATATCTCAAAAGGTTGACGAAGAACTCACATTGGAAGTTGAAACATGCAGTGCTTGATTTGTTGGAAGATGAATGAAGTACTACACATGAAATTGAAGTTGAAACATGCAGTGTTTGATATTCAGAACGTGAATGAATAGTGTCACATATGTTCCTTTCTCCGTTCGTAGACCATTCATGGAGTCATGAGGTACAATCATAGACCACTCACGTAGCTATACAATAAGAACCGTACACGGATTTTACAGCCCCTGTCGTACGGGACCTCATGTCGGTTTTTTTCTGAGTTTTTAGGATTCTTCATGAGCTTAAACATTTCGAAGACGTAAATCTAGTGCGACAGGGTTAATGAGTACTTCAGAAGGGTGAAGTGCTGACAAAGGAGGTGCGTGGTAGTGGTACAATAGGATTGCTGTTCAACATCGGTACATTTTAAATATGTACAAGCTCCAGGAAATCAGTATTGTGTTGTAACATAGACATTCGTGATGTGGCGCCCTAAACGAGTTCGGGTGTGATCGCAATTCCCTTGAATTCGAGGATAAACTGATCGTTACGGTTAAAACGTGGGTATAGAAGTGTCTGTGGGAGGAACTTCTGAGATTCCAGGAAACTAGAAGGAAGTCCTGTAAAATTCCCTGATCTGAAGTATGTTTCAGGGTTTCATAGTTCTCGATTGTATCATTTCCTCCAAATCAAGTGATGTTCTTATTCCTACGAATGTCTCGTGTATCGCGAACCCAATCGCGAAGATAACGCGCCCCAGCGCAATGACCGCTCGCTCGCTGATGTGAAATGTACGTTTGACATTTAAGTTCTTCTGTACCTTGATGGTCGCAATGACTGGACGATGTTGACTGTTGACCATTACCGATGTGATCACCTCGCAGTAGCACGTTGCTTCGTTGGCTCCTCCGTGTCAAAATGTAGTCGATCTGGGTCTTACGTCCCCCACTACAGTGGAGCGCTCACCGGACGGTGGGGCGTTCCCTACGACCACGCTGGCGAGCGTTCCGGTGATTGCGTGTCGATGGGAAGCCGAAAACTTTCAGGAGATTATCATCATTGCCTCTCCGTCTCTTACTCTGCACTCTGCGCTCTAACACACCCGCCGCGCCGACTACCCACTCTT